>JALIZH010011033.1:0-139427 GCA_030522465.1 Rhipicephalus appendiculatus
AAATGATGTCAAAACTGTTCCATGACACATCTGGCCAGGGTCACTTCCACATCTCCTGCAAAGAGAGGCTACCAGTACATTGTAATTCATTGAACATTGTTCGTGGGTGTCATGCACATAGGCGTGCGCACGAGGGGGGGGCAGGGGGGGGGCGGCCGCCCCCCCTAATCAGTTAAGAGGGGGGGACGCAAACTCAGCCCCATACAGTGACGCAATAGGGACGGGTCACTGCGACTGGGGGGGGGGGCGCAAAATCAGCCCCGTACATTGACATAATAGAGAGGGTGGGGTGCTGCGACGAACCTTCGCCCCCCTTCCCCCTGAAGGGGAACCCTGCGCACGCCTATGGTCATGCACAACAATTTTTGAGAGAACCGGTCAGGATGCTTCACACCTTTCTTGAAGGCGATTTCGCAATTATTCAGATTGCAATGACCTACGCGTTAATAAACACTGTGGGGTGTCAGTCACGTTGCTAAAGAAGCGATGCGAAATTTTATCATAGCCATGGTTGAGAAATTGCTAGTGCAGAAATAGTATGAATTCTTTAGGTAGAGTACGGAAAGTGAGACAGTCCATCAACCCTCTCGTACTTAGTCATTTATGACTACATTTGCGCATCTGGACTAAGCCCAACCTGATGGAAAAGCACCAGATTCATGTCAAAAATTTATGCTTAGCAGATAAACACCGGTAAGTCACCTAATAAATTCAAAGAAAAACAATGGGAAAGCTATTTGCTCAGCGTATATGAATTAAGGAACAATATGAAAAGATGTGATGGTGCTCGATGAGATGACGTGCATGCAGAGATAATTCTAACTTAAGTCTTCGGCATTAACACGCAGTAAATATTAATAATAATTTTTCCAAAGTGTAATCAAACTATTAAAACTATCCGCTGCTTTTGGTCTCAGCATTGATAGTAACTTAGCGTCCTGTTAACTTGCATAACGCATAGTCACATTCACGGTGGTGTTATGCGACGCTTTACGAACGTAGCATGCACACATTCCGGCTATACGTATAAAGTGTACAGAACGTGAAAGTGGCGAGAAGGTGTAAAGGAGGTGGCAATGTGCCCTGAATTTTCATTCATTCATTCATTCATTCATTCATTCATTCATTCATTCATTCATTCATTCATTCGTTCATTCATTCATTTCTTAAAGTAATTATGGAAATATGTATGTCTCAGTAATGCTGTCTTTTTCGAAATGCAAAATAACATTGAGATACGCAGCTAAAATCGGGTAGTTATAGGGAAACTGAAAGTTTGCAAAGCTGGCGAATATAAACGGTAACATTTAACGAAAGAGTAATAAGACGCTCTGACTTGGCAGCTAATTAACAAAAAAAATTCCGAAAAGATCTTACAACACAACGTTATTTCAAATGTGTTGAACAACCGTGAAATGCGTGGAGTTATTGTACGTTTTAAAAAGCGCGCCTCCTAGACGTATACGTTAGCGGAGCCGGTTGACGCCCGGTCAATGACCTGCTCACTCCTCGCTCGTTAGCTGCTCTCCTCTAGGCGGATGTTCTGGCTCGGGGAAAAACTTCAACGAGTGTGTCCGGGAATGTGGGGCGTCGGTGGTATAGTGGTTAGCATAGCTGCCTTCCAAGCAGTTGACCCGGGTTCGATTCCCGGCCGACGCATATCTTTTTTTTTTCCGGAATATGTTCACCGTGAGTCTTAGGTTGGTCGACCTGTTTTCAAACGCAATGATGAAGGCGTGAATTCGACGTAGATTTGAATGCCGTTTTACGTCATGACTACAGGCCGGATTTTTAAGCAGTAAAAAGGCGCGTTGGAGGCGCCAAACATAGGGCGGCAAAATAACGTTTTAGCCCTCCGACATCGTAAATACGGGCACAGAAATTTCTAACATCCACGGAATAATTTCAAACGAAATCGAGCGCGTCCTGTATCTACGATGGGAAAACGGAAAGAAATGTTTAAGATAGCGCAAAATCTCCAACAGTTGAACGTAGCCGTACGCTTGTCCTTTTTCCCGCACGGTTCGCCAAAAACGGTGTCTCCGTTTATTCTGTAGCGTGGTCAGTCCAGTGGCGACTGTCGAATGAACACTCTGCTGGCCGTCTTTATTTTCGGCATGGCTGAGAGGAACAGCACAGGAGCAGAAAGCCAGAGTGCTAAAAGACGAGAAAGGAGGGACGCTTACCATTGGCCGGTGCGAATGGCGTGGAGCCAGTTTCTCTCCTAGCAGTGAACATCTTAAAAAGGGAATTACACGCAAACAAAAAAGCAGTGGGCACATCACATTTCTCTTCTTTTTTTTTTTTTTTTTTTTTTTTTTTTTTTTTTTTTTTTGCTCTTCACTCTTCTCCTGACGGCTCTGCGTGGTTTCGTATTCGCCAACTTCTCGCGCCATATCAGCACGGTGCCGTATATATGCTGGCCGTCACTGCCAACTTTACTGTTGGCAGCGGTTCTTTTCACGATGTTGGTGGAACTAGAGGGCTAGGTAACCCCATAGATTTCGCAAAGATACTGTCCGGTACAAGTCTCAAGCTGCCCCCCAAAAGCGAAACTTGCGGCTAAATAGTATTCATACAGGCGCCGATATTGAAAATTTGCATTTATGGGCATTAAGGCACAAACGCCAAAACAGGCATTTATAGGTAGTATAAGAACACCAGAAAAGCCCTTTTCGATCGCTAATGTATGCTCATAAGTAAAAGTCGGTGACACGATCGCAATGAAGAACACAGGCATTTGCCTAAAATCCGGTGACTGTCATCATCGTCGCCGTCGTTGTCAGTCTATTTTACGTACACTGCCGGACGACGGCGTCTCGCCCTAATCTCCAATTTACTCTGTGCTGAGTGAGCTGACTTATACACATGAAAAAAAAATGCCCCACCTCCCCGAAGGGAATCGTGAGGAAATGCGAACGCATTTCGCGCGCGCTTCACTCCATTTATATATGGTGGTTGTGGTTCGAAGAAGGAAAAGGCGCCTAATTTCTGCAGCCCGGTCGAGAGCACGGCGCAGCGCGTCTGTTATATATATATATATATATATATATATATATATATATATATATATATATATATATATATATATATATATATATATAGATATATATATATATATATATATATATATATATATACGTGCGAGCGGACGGGAGAGTGGGGCGCAGGGAGGAGAGAGAGCGAACGGCGAGAGAAGGAGCGGCGAAGCACTGCACCTACCCTCTCCTACACTCTCTCCACACACGCGGCAGCTCCGCCGAGCTCCCACGATGCGAGCGCCCTCACACACCAGATGGCGTTCCTCCTCTCCACTCACTCTCCGCTACTCCGCCCGCACCACCTGCTCCGGTTGCTAGGGGCGAGCATAAGCGCACGCACCCGCAGCTGTTGCTATTGGAGAGGGAGTGACACCGACGGACACCGACGGACGCCTGACATGCCCTGACTAAGAAATGCATTCGCATTTTAAATAAAAAAACAGACGGACCTACACAAAATCAAAGACCTAATAGATCATTCTTTAGTGAAAATGAATTAGAGGAGGAGGAAAAACATTTAATTCTGTAAGTTATGTATAGGGAGGGTGGGGAGCAGTCCTTAAGGGGCCGCCCCGTACAAACACTAGGTGGGCACCAACTTACGGGAGCCCAGTGGCGTCGGCCGCGGCCCGGGCACGCTCAACCAAGACCCGTCGGGCCGTCAGGTCAGAGCAGACGAGCAGGGCTGCCTCCCAGTCCTCCCGGGAAGGTGGGTATGGGGGGTGAGGTTGGGAGTTTTTTGACACGCCCACACCATGTGAAAAATGTCACAGGAATTTTCCTCACAGTGCGGGCACATCCCCGTGCAAGCGGGTTTGAAGTGTTTTAGAATTGCCGGGCACAATAATGTTTTGGTGTAAAGGCGAAGGAGGGTCCGCTCCTCCGCCTTTGTGAGGCCCTTCCAGGGTTTGGGATAGATTTGATGGCCGAATTGATAAAACTGAGTGACCTCCTTAAATGTGTAAGCGGGATTGGGTTCGAGGTCCGAATCGTAAGGGGACGAGGATGGTGCCCGGGGGAGTGAGCGCGCGGGCAGCGGCATCGGCCGCCTCATTACCATCGAGGCCCGTGTGAGATGGAGGCCCTGTTCGATATTGCGGCAGGCACCCTTTGAGTCGGTGATAATGACCCTTGAGTCCAGATCTGCGGCGGCTAACGCGATGGCGATCTCCGCCGCGTGCGTAATGTTTTGTGCACGGAACGTGAGTCCGTTTACTGCAGTGTTTTGGTGAATGACCGCGGCCGTGTACCAACCCCCGTGGTGAGGGCCGGAGGCGTCCACGTAGAATATTCCGAATTTGTTACCGTAGTGGCGAGCCAAGGCTTCCGCCCGTGAGAGGCGTCGGCCACTGTGGGCGTCTCGGGTCATGTTAGCCGGAAGAGGGCGCACGTGCAGGGAGTGTTTCCAAACTTCCGGAATCCGTACGCGCTCTTCCGTGCGTATTGAGTGATTGATGTGTAGTCGGGCAAGGAGGCGGCGACCCGACGGGGTATTAGAGAGCCTAGTTTATTGCTTTATCAAGTGCGCCTGTCGTAGTTCGTTGAAGGTGTTGACCATACCCAGGCCCAAAAGGCGTTGGTTGGAGGTGTTCACCGGAAGGTCGAGGGCGCGCTTGTAGATTTTGCGGAGAATGACTTCTAGTGCATTCTCGTCGAACTTGCGCAGGTGGAGATATGGAGCCGAATACAGGACACGGCTGGTTACGAATACGTGAGCCAGCCGCAAGGCATCTTTGCATCGTAACCCCCGCGCTTGTTGGAAACCCGGCGGACCATACGACCCACCTGGTGCCCCACCTTGCGCAATTTGGCCAATGTTGTGTCTGCTCTGCGATTTTTGTGTATGAAGAGCCCCAATACTCTGATTTCGTCGCGTTCGGGTACGGGGCCGCTGTGAAGGGAGAGGTCGATTTTGGTGGTGCACTTTGGCGATGCACGTATGTGCACGAATTCCGATTTGGCCGGGGAGCACTGAAGGCCGCAGCGACGGGCATAGTCGTCAACGATGTGCGCCCCTTGCTGCAGGTTGGCCTCCATGTCTCCTGCCGAGCCGTGTGACGCCCATATGGTAATGTCGTCAGCATACAGCATGCGCTGTATGCCTTCGACTTTCACCAGCTGAGCGGGAAGTCCTAACATTGCCAGATTCAATAGGAGGGGCGAGAGTACGGCTCCCTGCGGGGTCCCTCTCGTGCCTAATTGGTAAGGGCCATGTTCAGAGTCCTGAATCCGTTTGTATGATTGTCGGTCAGTGAGGAATTGTTTAATGTAGTGGAAGTTGTGTTGGCCGCAACCTACCTGTGAGAGATGGGTTAGAATAACTTCGTGGGTCACGTTATCAAAGGCCCCCTTCTGATCCAAAGCGAGCACAATTTTGTCATTTTGGAGATACTCGACCGGATTGAGGATCTCACGATCGAGCTGAAGCAAGACATCCTGCGCGGACCGGTGTGGGCGGAACCCGGACATGGTGTCTGCAAATGCGTTTTTGGTTTCCAGAAACTCGGACAACCTGTCGCGCACCATCGTCTCCATTAATTTTCCCACACAAAAAGTAAGGGAGATGGGGCGGAGGTTGTCCGTGCTAATGGCTTTGCCCGCTTTGGGTATGAAGGTGACCAGGGCGGTCTTCCACTCAATTGGGAGGGGCGTTTCTCCGATCCAAATTTAGTTGATGTATGCAAGAAGAATTATGTAGGCCGAATCGGGAAGGTTGGCAAGTAACTTGACTGTGATTTTATCCCTTCCTGGTGCCGTTCCTCGCCTCATTTTCGCTAGAGCCGCTTTCAGGTCGTGTAACTGGAACAGTTGATCCAGCTCCGCGTTCTCGGCACCTGCATACGAGTACGCGGGCCCTCGGGGGTACTGCCTTGTGCATAAATATTGGTCTCGGAGTTTAAGTGCCAGTTTTGCCGTGTCTCCATCGAAGCTGAGAAATGCCCGTTGGAGATGCTTTTGTGTCTCTGTTCGAGTTTGTGTTGGATTAATTAAGGCGCGGAAGAGGCGCCAGGTACTACGGCTGGACATTTGTCGAGCGGCCCTGTTGCATTGAAAAAGGAGGGTGGTTCTGGCAACGGTGGCCCCCATTTGCGTAATAAGCTGCATATATGATAACAGAGTTTGGATGCTAATTCACTACAAGAGACATTATTTTCTGTGCAGCGAAATCTTAGCGACGCTCCTTTCACCTGCTCCTGCGACGCACTCACAACGGGCCGGTGGCCGGCTTCGTCCCCACGACGCAGCGAAACCTATTTCTAGTCTCTTGAAAGTTGTTGCAGGACGTATCCACGCACTATCACACCAGCTTGGTTTTGTTACCACTGGCAGCGTTCTTCGTAGCTGTTCGTGATTCGGCACAGAAGCGAGCTATCCGCGGCGTCCAGGCTAGAAGGCTTGCGCTTGTATGCGCACGGCCGCTTGATGATCGAAGAAACACGTGAGGTCCTGGGCGCTCTGCGCGGCCGGACGCCGGCGTGAGTTCACAGGCTGCTGTTCTCGCTCGTTGTGCTTTAGCCGCTCTCAGTTCGAGTGAATAGACTAAAGGTCAACCATGACGCGCGGCAATGCCATACCAATCTTCATTAGAGGGAGGAAAAAAACATTTGTGGTTTTCACGTACCTGCACTGGAACTGGGAGCGGCACTCATTGGCGGACAAAGGCACCGAAGCATCCATGGCGCTTGGCGTCACGTGGTAATACAATCACATATTGCGGTTAAAAATCACGTAATTGAAGTCTCTCCGCGTGGCAAATTTAGACTGTGACATCCTTTTACTACGTTCCTCGAAGGTAGTGGTAAAACAATGTCATGTACCGCTTTTTAATCAAACATTAGGTATAGTAATTTTAGAAGCAAGGGAGTTTTCAGAGGTAGCGAGCCGCAAAAACCCCAATCTCGCTTAACTTTAGCCTACTGTGAAGGTATTCCACTATGGCAGTGCGGTAAGCTATACAAAACGTTTACTGTTTATTGTGGTGATTTGGGCGTGTTGGTGTGACATTATCAATAACTTCTAAGCGTACAAACAGACGAGGACAAAAAAATTACACCATCTCCCGCTAAAGGGAACCATGTGTAGATGTGAAGCAGCGGGCGCTAACGCTTACACTGGCGGTGGCGTTGACGCTGGCGCTATCGCAGCGTTGCGCAGGAGAGAAAACTGAGGAGGCGCAAAGCACGCAGTGATGGAGCGGTGTTTCCTACTGGAACATGCCAATCGCTGCTAATGGGCAATGAGAAACAGAAGACTCCGACTGGACACAGAGACCCGCAGTCGGCTTTTAGTTAACGCGCACGCTGCGAATTTTTATTGTCCAACAACGCACAGGAGAAATCTCTCACCGGCACCACCTTGGAGGTCAAGATCCATTGCCATATATACGGGATGGACAATGAACGGTTGTGCAGCGCGAGCAGTCAGTTTTTCAACCAAGAAACTCGCTAGCAGACGCTGCCTGCGTCGGCGTCGCGAGGCGAGAGAGGGGGGGGTAGCGTAGGAGAGGAGAGAGAGGAGGCGACGCGCATGCGCAGTGGGGGGTGTGGACGCTGTGGGCAGGGATGCCTAGAGGAGAGAGGGGGGAGCGTATTAGAGGAGAGAGAGGGGGGGGGGACGCGCATGCGCAGTGGGAGCGCGGGGAGGGATGCCTAGAGGAGAGAGGGGGGGAGCGTAGGAGGGGGAGAGAGGAGGGGAGGCGCATGCGCAGTGAGGGGTGTGGTTGCCGCGGGGAGGGATGCCTAGAGGAGAGAGAGGGGGAAAGGAGGTTTTTTTATTTTTTATTTTTTTTTTTGAAAGGTTTGCGCATGCGCAGTAAGGGTGGTCACGCCGGCACACCACCACCACCACCACCACCGGATTAAGCTTCGCCATAAGATGCTTCACATCTAAAACACGCAGGGAATCATGCGTGTTTTTTGTCATCGTCTGTTTGCGCGCTTAGAATTTATTGTTTACCATCAAGTGAGAAGTTGACGTGTTGAAATGAAAATGTTCGACGATTCGAAGCATGATGTGCTCTACTATGGGAGAGCGCTAAACTGTCCCAGTACAACAACAATAAAATAACCCTCGGCTTTAAAAGTTACGAGATAGAATTCCTTAGCGGTGATGCACGCCTACCTAAACTACCACCGCAACTGTTCAGTGTAATAGCTGTGTATTTGGTGAAATGTTTGAGTGAAACAGCGGGCAATGCCGACATATCGACAATGAAGCAAATGTACGCCGTCGAGGGCATCATTCCTTAAATAAAACCTTTAGTTTTCTTGAAGCCACAGTCTACCCACTGGCATTCACAATCATCAATAATTCGCGGACATCTTTCTACTTTTTAGCAGAATTTTATCCCTAAAAGATGTGCAAAACGCTGGTTGTGGTTCTGGATACGGTTTAGTGATCATATAAATGGCTTTCAAGAGACTTCATTATCAAGCACAACATGCGTATTAAAAGCAAATAAACTCCACTACTTGTAACAGATTTGTAAACGTAATTCCCAGTCTCGAAGCTCACCCACTAGGGTGGTCGAGTTGTGATGCTCGACTGCTGAAGCAGAGGTCACGGGATCGAATCCCGGACGCGGCGGCCGCATTTCGATGTAAGCGAAATGCTGGAAGCCGGTGTGCTTAGACTTAGATGCACGATAAAAATACCTGGGGGTTGAAATTATCCGGAGCCCTACAAAATGGCGTATCTCATAATCATATTGTGGTAGTCGAATCATATCGTGGTACTAAGTGTCGAGGTTTATCAAAAAAGTAGTTAATTACTCAAATGCGTACACAGAGAAATCGGTGTTTGCATGCATTCATGCACAGCATATGTTCCGATGTTCAGGGTCACATTTTTCTTAATTTTGCGGCTACACATGTTCTTAAAACGTCTAAAATCTGTCTGTACCTTCGTTAGCTAACTGAGCGTCATTCGGACCGACTGACTGGGTATCTAACACCGAACTTCCGGGTGCGGTTTACCGCGATAAACAATTTACCTTTTCTCCAATACAAATATCTATGCACAATGGCTCTGCGTTCCGTTTTTGGCAAAACTTTTAGGTACAGTGTAGCGTTTGACGTGCTTGTTCAGTGCAAAGACGCTGGTTTAACTTTGGCTGAGCTGCAAGACGCAACGCGACGCGCGCTCTCATGCACGCGCGTCTTGTCGGCCCTCAAGTACGACCATGTGAAAACACGTTAAAGGCTGCACTGCTCGGGACTATTGTAGTGAGGTCGGGACGCATCGCCACTATGCAGGATTTTTGGTGCAGGAAAGCTGCCTTGTACTTCTTGTAATTTGTCAATTCACATCACAGAATCAACCACACATTCATTAGAGCATGACGAAAGCTAAGCGCATATATATATGTCGGATAAACAAATAAGAATGTAAAAAAATTTCCAACGGTGATAACTGAGCAAAGATCACGTAATGAAGAAGGTCTATGCTAAAAATTGAACACTTTGTAAATTCCAAAGTGTCTTCGGTGAACGCCTTTGCCCTTTGAAACGGGATCAGTCAGAATGGAACGCGATGCGCGCGTCTGCCGCGAGCGCTGTAGAGTCCGATGCGAGCCGCGACCGATGCGACTGGAGTCTGTTGGCGCGCCAAGGCGGCCACCTGGCCCCGTGCCAGGGCACGGACGAAGGGACGGACGGATGGCCGGACGTGAGCATGACTCATTAAAGGCGAAATTAAAGGCCTTAAAAACTGTCACAGTCTAATGCCTATTGAAGCTTAATAGAATCACTTGAAGAACACTCAGCCTGCAATGCAAATGCGCACAAACGCCTGGAGCGTCTTCCATAGCGCCTACTCTTTTTAACAGTAAAAAAAAAAAGCGCGAAATTCTGACAGTACACAAGATGAAGAAAACACAACAGCGCTGTTGTCGTGCCTTCATCATCTTGTTTCCTGTCAGAATTTTGGCGCTGTGTTTCTCTTGTTAAAAACATGAAGCAACTAGCCTAAGCCTCAATCCTAGCCAACTCATTCCTCAGAAATTTCTTTTGGGCAAGAAACCACGTGGAGACATCTGACACCTGTTCGCATTACTTGCGTTACGTCGTCGTGGCACCACTGAATTGATTGTGGCTATATTAAATGCCCTAGTAAATGTGTCTCAAAGATATTGTTATACGCATTGACTGTTACGTATATCCACAGAGAATCTCTGCTGTAATCTTGGTATTTTATTTGAAGTTTAGTTCGATCATTTTCCTGGTGCAATAATGTCTCTGGATCTGTCATAGTTATGAATGTCTCTTATTTTGTCGAGGTAACCTGATAGAACAATGAGATTACATCTATCTATCTATCTATCTATCTATCTATCTATCTATCTATCTATCTATCTGTCTATCTATCTATCTATCTATCTATCTATCTATCTATCTATCTGTCTGTCTGTCTGTCTGTCTGTCTGTCTGTCTGTCTGTCTGTCTGTCTGTCTGTCTGTCTGTCTGTCTGTCTATCTATCTATCTATCTATCTATCTATCTATCTATCTATCTATCTATCTATGTATCTATCTATCTATCTATCTACTTCTGGGTGTTCTCGTGATCGTCTCCTTAACCTGGGGTCGACCAAAATTAGTATGGGAGGGTAACGCTGAAGCTGCAGCGCCAACCGTTTTCGGATAAGCTGTCACAGACTTCAAAAACAACCGCTTTTGACAGCAAGCAAAATGAACTAAAGACGCAACCGTGAAGACCAAGCCTCACTGCCTCCGACACATCGCATCATCTGTGGAATGCAACGGCTGCATGAAAATGTGGATTTGCAACTCCAGCTGGTTGTGTCAAAAACGCGGTCTATGGGTGGGCATGAAATTGACGCGAGACGACTGCGTAGCCAAGAATTCTCGTTGGTTCCCAGGAAAGCACGTGACTTCCGCCACGCTTTTCGCTGTACAGCTCAGATGGCGAGGACCTCTCCTTAGCTTTCCAACACTCGTTGATTCAGAGTTTACCCCTTCCACTCCCGTTGACGAGTACAGTCGTTCTGACATTTTTTTCCAAAATGACCGATGGCGACTATACTCGTCATAAACAATAATGGGTCTAACTTGAAACCAGCGGTGTTCATACCCACGGCCTCAGAGATTAGCCGGTGCGGCGCTGCCGGCTAATCTTGGAGGTCATGCTATACTTGTCATAGTTGTGTTTGTTGATGCTCGATGGGCACACATCTCTATGTTGTGGCATCTGTGTCTCGGTATTCGTTTTATTGCCCACTTTCATTGTATTGCCATGCGACGAAGCCGCCTTCTCCATAGCTTCTTTTTTTTGAAATTAGTGAAATAAAGAATCTCATTTCAATTGAAAAAAGGATACCGTTTTATTCAGAAAAAAAAAGCCTTACAAATTGAACCAAAGAGAAATTTTCCGTAAATTTGGCGCAGTTTTGTGCTTCTTTTTTTCATGGTGGCGAAATGGTTAATAAGGTAAATGCACCGCCTTCAATAAGCGTCTCCCACTTGGTGTGTAATCTGCATTCACAACGTTATCAACCATTCCGCCTTCATGCCAAAGAAGACATGCTGGTGTGACTGGCAGATGCTTGAAGCAAAGACGAAAGCAGCATTAATACAATATCTCTGAAGTAATTACGGATCATTTTGTCAAAAAATTCGGCAGATCCCAAGTACCATGGGAATCGATGTTATGCGAAGCATGCGGAGGCAAGGTGACTGAGTTGAAATTTTTTTTGCTGAGAGAAACGTTAGGAAATGTCGCTAAAGATATGTACAAATGTTGTACGCACAGACTTATGTTGACCAGTCGCATACGTTTCATATAACCAGTTTTTACAGTTAAAACTTGCGTAAGGAAAGATTCAGTGCCGCTATCTTTAAAGAAAAATTAGTTTCGACGCTTTCTCGCGGAAACTATTACAGTGTTTCTTCTCCTGTTTGCTACCTGTGGTACAGGGTTCATCGATACACATAACTGAACATTCGTTTTAATTGTGAAGCATTTCATCGCAATATAAGTTTCATTAACTGAATGTATACCAAAATGCTTTGTTTGTAATGTATCCGCTACTTCGGTAAATATTTATCGGACAGTGCGAATATACAATCTACAGTTGAACTAGCGCACTCTCTGTATATCTCTTTCTAAGTCGTTCCCTCGCTTTCACACACTACGATCCATTTCTAGTATGCGTAGCCTATATGACTCATCGCGCACAGTCCCTATGATCAGGGCTTCGTATGTTCACGCTCCTAAGTACACTTGTCCAGACGTTCTTTGTCGTAATGCATTTCGTATGTACAGTCAACCCCAATTGTTTGCGGACCACGCCAGCGCGTACCAAACTGCCTGTCCGCGCCACCTAGCGGTGTGCCATCTACCGTCGACCGCAGTGGTAGGCCGGAAATGGGTCTTCTTGTTATTCACAGGCCTTTCAGTTTTCTACTGCCGCGTAGCGCATTGTTAGTTCGCAATTTTCACGAGAAGCGCTTATCTGCAGTATGACCATCACATTTCTATTTTGATAGCAGGATCAAAGCTATCACGGCGTAAATCGAACGGCGTTCCGTTGGCTAGGTATCACTTTGCGATAAAGATTGCGACTGATAACAGTTGTGCTCATAGGCTGCTCTCGAGGCACAAGCGCGTAGACTCAGATGCCAAAAAGACCGTCGCGTTAAAAACTGAAAGGTGAAAATTACTTGCACCCAGTCAAAATATCTGCGTGCTTCGCTGCAAATGTCGTCGAAAGACGATAGTCTTGTGCCGGTCGTACTACTATGTTTTGCCTTGCCTGAGACAGACTAAAAAACACTAGGGTCTTTTGAATTGCGTGCCTATGTATTTTCTAATAATGAACACACGTCCTGACACTTACATATTAATGTTGTGCCTCAGGAATGTGTAGTATTTGCTTTTTGATTGAATATGTTCACAAATATGAACGCGAACACCAGTTCAAGATGGCTGGGCGTTCAGAAAGAAGTTAAACTTTGGCCGAGAAGCTGAATCGGGTTACCGACAGACAAACAGACAGGACAGACATACAGACCAAAATTTTTGCGTTTAAGTATCCCAAGAAAGACTATCGTCTTTAAAACAGACAGGCCATAGATTAAGGAAGGGATGCGTCTCGGGCGATGCGGTGCTGCCGATCACCGCTTACGTAGCGGAAATCTCGAGAAGGGGCTTTTCGCTACGCGCTCCCGTGGTCCGTAAACTTTTCTGGTCGACTGTATATCATAAGAACCCATTCCCCACGCAAGAACGGGACATTCTGCAGATACTCTACTGCTACCCATAACAGCACAAACATGGCACAATAACATATGAATATCCAGCATTGCGAAACCTCTTAGCCATGCGTAACAGTACCACATGGGCTCCAGATATGCTCCAACACGAAGGCAGCGTTTCTTTCTTGAGTACTTAGCTGTTCCGAGCAAACAGCAACTGTTCAGATTCAACACAGTCTACAGATATGTTCTCATTGATTACGTTGACTACACTCAAGCTCTTTTCACACAAGATGTCATGCGAAAGACATTGACGCGAGAGTTGGAGAAAACACGAAGAACATTGCAATGCGCACAGCATACTTATATTGCTATTCGTGTAAACACTTTACTCGGCTACGCTCTTTATACATTAATTGGCTTCACACCTGTGGTCTCACTAGTACAACAAAAGATAAAACAATTGATGTCAAAACTGCTCCCTGACACAGCTGGCCAGGGTCATGTCGACATCTGCTGCAAGAAGAGGCTACACAGTACATTGTAATTCAGTGAACATTGTTTGTGGCTGTTCAGGGAGCCATAATAGTTTCATTTTAACTTCCGTGGGCTCGGGATCCATCACAACGCACCTTCGGCCTCGAACCAGAAATTCACCGCAACTTACGAGCTTCACTTTTGCTAGCGCTGTCCTACATGTCACCATCCAAGCATGGGACATTTGAAACTGTCCAATTGAGGTTACATCGGCAAGGTCTATTATATTCCGGAGGACATCTCGAAAGTCCTGCGCTCGGTATGGACGACCAGCAAGGTCTGCATGCAGAAAAACTTGGAGAAAAAATTGGGGCACCCTTAAGCTTCGCTTTTAAGAGTTGAACGCGATAGCGATATCCCATTCCTACTGCGTACTTCAATCACTTAGTGCATACTATGTAATGGGTAATATGGTTTAAACCAGGAGAAATTATGCGCGGCAAATGTGGGAAATGTTTTCGAACTTGATATGCACCCACTACGTGGTGTTGGGAATACGCGCAGCTAGGTGTGTGCCGTTTGTAATGGGTGGCTGGCTTTAAACTAATGGAATCGTTATGATAGTCACATATTCTGACGCCCGATGGCAATTTACGCTTCTACCACGCAATATTCCTGGGATATTACATGTTATATTGCGACGCCTATATAAAGGACGCTTGCGTTTGCGAAGCATGGAAGTTATTTTCACTGCATTTCCAAGCAGAGGAAGTTATTTTCACAGTATATCCAAGCAGATGCATGGCTGTAAGTAGAAGAAACGAGACACCACTTGTTTAACAAACAGGTGGACCAACCCAAGACCAGCTGCACAAACTGGCCTAAAAACATTGTCACGCCTCATTGGTTCATAGCTTGATGACCAAATAAAAGTAGCAAATATTCGATGCAACTTTTGAATATACACCCTGGAACAATGGAGTAATTGCAGTAGATAAAATGTTTTTGTTGCCAGGAATAGATTACATGCTTTAGCTCTGACAAAGATTGAAAGGTTATGGGGGGATAAGCGTCTGGGCATAACGTTTTAAGCTGGGTACACGTTCTCTCCAGTAATGTGCACTTTTCTTATATGCATCCAATGGAACACCGAGGTATTTTGGTGGTACAGAGGACCATGCTATACCCTCGAAATGCGTTGGTTTATAAGTCCATGGGCCAAACCATAGCCCCAAACTTTTAGCAAAGTTCATTCGTGCACCAGAAATGATTCCAAATTCTCCAATTGTGGACAGCACTGTTCTTATACTGGAAATGTTTCTACAAAAGAACGCCAGGTCGTCTGCATACGCTAACACTTTCACCTCGTTTCCATAAACACTGAAACCCTGAACTTTGCAAGACCGAATCATGCTTAAGCATAGTGGTTCCAAGTAAAGGGCAAAAAGCAGTGGCGACAACGGACGGCCTTGTTTCACAGAAGAGAGGATCGACACAGGCTTTGAAAGTTGACCATTGACAATCAAACGAGTCGAACAATCATTGTAGCACAATTCTACTTTCGGGACTGTGCTCATCCACTGCTTCAATCATTCTTGCAAGTGAATCTCGCCGAGGCCTTGCCAAGTTTAGTAGTGTCTGCTAACTGGGTCTCGCCCCCCTATTTGCAAGGATTCATGCGTGAAGTGTACGATTCAGTGCGTTTTCTGACAGTCAGATTCTCTAATGATTATTTGTTTTCAAGCTCAAGGAAAGATCTATATAACGATATATCAGATATGTTATTTCCTGCACCAATGTACCGCTCTCTATATAATGGACTACCCGGACATGACGTGCTTGTCCGTGTGAAAAAGATGCCTATTTCGCCAACGTCCAAAACATTTTTCTTCAAAGTGCACACAGAAACGCTACCCGTAAAGGCCTGGTTAAGCAGCAAAGACATTTTTGTATCTTCAATTAATTGTCGCCTCTGCGAGGTTCCAGAAACTATAGAACATTGTTTTATAAGCTGTAAAGACGCCATCCTCTTTTGGGACGTCCTTCAAAGGGCTTTTAAAAAAACAAATTAATCTAAATTATCATAGCATACGTTATCTCGTGCCACCCAAAAGCAATTCTATGCCTGTTGACATGCTCCTACTAATGGGAATGCACAGTTTATGGAAAACTCGCATGTTAGACAGACACGCGGAACCAATTGTATCCTCACGGTTGCATTTTATACAAATGGCTTTACAGCTAAAAGATTTTTATCAACAGCTAGAGTTCCAGCCGGACTGGTTTCCACTTTTCATGAAGTGCACTGCTCTGATTCCCTTTTAGAAGACATTGCTATTTGGAACTTTGCTATTTGAAACTTCGTTCTGTGCATAAACCTGATGTACGCTTGTACAGGTGCCCTTGAGTAATTTGTTCGCTGGGATGTATATTACGCACATCTGTACTAAATACCATGAAAGGGAAAAAAAGAGGCATGGCTGTGTGGTAGAACACCTGCTTGCCACGTAGACGACCCGGGTTCGTTCCTCACTCGAACCCGAAAATTTTTATTATTTATTTTATTTGCATCTTTCTCGATTGTTCCGTCACGGACAAGATGGTGATTTTTCGCTCACAACCAATGATGCCGACGCCGACACCGACGCCGACGCCGGAATTTCTGCGAAACGAGCTCTTTAACGCTATCGCGTTAAAACTTGGAGAGTGTCAGAGATGGAACAGATGCGTACCCTTAATCGAGATGTCGTACTGACACTCGCTGATGGAGTCCGTGTTTCCGACATTCCGCATCTACTCACGGTCTGTGGTCTACAAAGCCTAGTGCTGATTCCTGGCAGACCACCGTTATGCCTGCGTTGCAACAGAGTAGGACACATTCTTCGACACTGCCGGACACCGCGCTGCGATGATTGTCGGTGGTTTGGACACACGGCTGAAGAATGTGTGGCGACGTACGCCAATAAACTACGCCATCGCATGCGACCACCTGACGATGCTTTGCAGGAACACATCATGGATGCTACGGAAGTCCTCGATGCAACTGGGGATCTTCCACGTGCTGAAGACGCAGAGCCCTGTGCGGGTGACAAAGAGGAGGTTAACGACTGTGCCTTACCGGGGACATCAGAACAAGCGTCGAGAGAATTTGGTGTCACAGACAGCGGTGAGAAGCAGGTGGTTCCTGCATCTGGGTCTGCGGACACTCGGAAAGAAAGCCTTAGCTGTAGTGCTGATGTACAAGTACCAGATGAGCAGATGACTACAAACGATGTGCGAGGATCCACTGACGCTCCCATAAGTAAACGCCCAGCATCGCAAAACCCCGAGACGAGCGAGGAAAGTGACTCGGCGGTCTGCCCTCGACAGCCACGTCGTCGCAAGCCTATCAAAGCCAGCAGGAAAGTGCAGACGCTCAAGATCAAGGAGGCCAAGTACTGGTGACGGGGAGCATTCACGCATCCCTTCTCCACCAGACCGGCGTATGCAACTATGATAAGAAGTTAGACGCCATGGCGCTGCCTCAGAAAGTCACCTTTGCAACGGTAAACGTGTGTGGACTTCGGTCCATGCAGAAGCAGCTGCAGCTCCGACGGTTGATGTTCAGCCGACACCTTGATTTCGTCGCCGTTCAAGAAACGAAGATCGAGAGTGAAGCGGATACAGAGAGGGCCTTGCGGCCATATCTCTCTGTATTTGATGTGTTTGTGTCGCACGCTGTGGGTCTTTCGGCGGGCTGCCTTTTGTTTCTGAGGAAGAGTTTACCGTATTCTTCTATAGCATATAGTGTTGACGAAGAGGGGCGGCTGATACAATGTGATTTTATATTGTACGGTTTGCCGTGGCACCTAATCAATGTATATGATTTTAGTGACGTACCACGGCGCACTGATTTCTTTGAGAGTTTGGCTACCTCCTTAGATCCTGACCGTAACATTGTGCTCATGGGCGATTTCAACTGTGTGTGTAATCCATCCGATCGTACCGGGCTTATCCGCAGTGACAGGAGTGCTGAAGTGCTTTCACTTATAGTTGAAAAGGCGGGACTAGTTGATATAGGGACACTAAATTTCCTGCCCTCGTATACACACGCACAAGGCAGTACACATACACGACTTGACCGCATTTACATTTCAGCGCCACTTATTTCCCGTGTCGTGTCGTGCAAAACAGAACCTATTTCCTTCTCAGATCACTGCATTGTTGTGGGGCAGATAGGTAGCAACACTCGATCTCATTTCAGACCACAATGGGCACTCTGGAAACTTAACTCCTCAATTGTGAGTGACCAGGAGTTTACTGCTCGCGTCCGCGTAGCACTGAGGAGATGTTTGTCGGCTGACATGCCTTTGTTTGCCTCCTGGGAATTTTTCAAACAAGAAGTTCGAGCAATAGCTATAGAAATGGGATCTGTGAGGGGCTTTTACCGAAAATTAGACCAAAAGATGCTAAAGCAAGATCTTCATAACCTATATGAATTTGAGTGTGAGGCGCCTGGTTCTTATACAGACGAAATTGTTAATGCCAAAAACGCAATCCAGAGGTACGACGCTTTGCGTTACAGAGGTGCCCGTGTTCGATCACGCAATGCTCGTACTTTGCATTCAGAGGAACCCACACGTCAAGCCTTACTCGATGAACACCGCAACGCAAAAGCCAAATTTATACCAGATCTTTATGCGGAAGGGTTATTGGTCACTAATTCAAGTGAAATCATGGCAGAATTTGAAACTTATTACAAAGAATTGTTCAGCGCCTCTTCTGAAAACGAAAACGAAGATCTGGTAGCGCGGTTCTTGTCATTAGTGACTCCTCTAACTGACAAAGAATGTGAATCTATTAGTGGGCCAATCACAATACAAGAAATAGATCTTGCCATCGCACAATTAGAATTGTCAAAAACGCCAGGACCTGATGGAATGTCGGGCGAGTTTTATAAAACATTTAAATCATTACTGTGTCCTGTACTGCTCTACATTTTTACGGAGAGTTTTAATCTGGAGATGCTTCCTCGATCTTTTACTAAAAGCCACACTGTTCTAATTCCAAAATACTCAGACAAAGAAAAACTTCTTCAGGTTGATAGCTACATACCAATTACATTGTGCAACGTTGACTATAAAATTTTTGCAAAAGTGCTTTCAAACAGACTTCAATTTGCAATGTCGATTCTTATTGGTGCCCATAAGACTTGCGGTCTAAAAGGTCGCTCAATACAGACGAACGTACATATCGCTCGCACAGTATTGGAACATTGTTCACACTCACAAGAACAACTGGCAATGCTACAAGTAGACTTAGCGAAAGCGTTTGATCGGGTTCGTCATTCTTTTCTGTTCTCTCTTCTCGAACATGCCAACGTTGGGTCCACTATATTTAAAGGTGTAAAACTATGCTACAATGATTGTTCGACCCGTTTGATTGTTAATGGCCAGCTGTCAAAACCTGTGTTCCTTAACTCCTCTGTGAAACAAGGCTGTCCGTTGTCGCCAATGCTTTTTGCTCTTTACTTGGAGCCACTGTGCTTAAGCGTAATTCGATCTAGCAACGTCCACGGTTTCAGTGTTTATGGGAATTAGGTAAAAGTATTGGCGTAAGCGGATGACCTAGCGTTCTTTTGTACAGATCTTTCCAGTATAAAAACAGTGGTGTCAACAATTCGGGAATTCGGAACAATTTCAGGGGCACGAATGAACTTTGCAAAAAGTTCGGGACTGTGGTTTGGCCCATGGACTTATAAACCAACCCATTTCGAGGGTATTGAATGGTCTTGTGTGCCACCAAAATACCTAGGCGTTCCTTTAGATGCATACAGATCAAGTGCACATTACTGGAAAGAACGTGTACCCACCCTAAAGCGTTACGCCCAGACGTTTATTCCGCATAACCTCTCTATCTTTGGCAGAGCTAAGGCATGCAATCTGTTTCTGGCAACAAAAATATTCTACGTACTGCAAATAATTTGTTGTTCCAGGGTTTACATTCAGAAGTTTCACCGAATATTTGCTACCTTCATTTGGTCATCAACCTATGAACCAATGAAGCGTGACAATGTTTTTAGACCAGTTTGCGCAGGTGGTCTCGGGTTGGTTCACCTCTTTATTAGACAGCTGGTGTCGCGTTTTTTCTAATTTCTGGACTGTGCTCATCCGCTGCTTCGAACATTCTTGCAAGTGAATTTAGCCGATGTTTTCACCAAATTTAGTGGTATGTACAAATTTTGCATCGCGTCCTTATTTGCAAGGATTCATGCGTGAAGTATACGAATCAGTGCGCTTTCTGACAGCCAGATTCTCCAATGATTATTTGTTCTCTAGCTCAAGAAAAGATATATATAATGATCTATTAAGTATGTTATTTCCGGCCCCACTGTACCGCTCACTATATAGTGGATTGTCTGGTCATAACGTGCTAGTACGTGTGACGAATATGCCTATTTCACCAATAACAAAGACATTTTTTCTACAAGGTGCATACAGAAACACTACCTGTAAAAGCATGGCTTAAGCAGCAAAGGTATCTTTGTATCCTCAATTAATTGCCGCCTCTGTGAAGCTCCAGAAACAATAGAACATTGTTTCATTAGTTGTAAGGACGCCATCCTCTTTTGGGACGTCCTGCAGAGGGCTTTTAAGAAGCAACTTGATTTGAATTCTCACAGCATACGTTATCTTGTACCACCCTAAAGACAATGCTATGCCAGTTGACATGCTCTTGTTAATGGGCATGCACAGTCTATGGAAAACTCGCATGTTAGACAGGCATGCGGAACCAATGGCGTCTTCGCAGTCACATTTCGTGCAAATGACTGTACACCTAAGAGACTTCTATGAAGAACTACAGTTTTAGCCGGACTGGTATCCACAGTTCATACAATGCACTGCTCAAATACCTTTTAAAGACGATAGTCTTTCTTGGGATACCTAAACGGAGAAATTTTGGTCTGTCTGTCTGTTTCTCTGTTTGTCGGCACGTCGCACGATTCAGCGGCTGGCCAAAGTTTGACTGCTTTCTGAACGCCCAGCCAACTTGATCAGTCGTTTTTGTGCATACTTGTGAACATTGTCGATCAAAAAGCAAATATTACGCATATCTGAGGCGCAACAACAATACGGAAGTATTAAGTGGTGTGTTCTTTTATAGAAAATACATAGATACTTAATTCCGAAGACCCTAGTGTTTCTTAGGCTCCGCTGAAAATGCGGGCTGCCTTGCAAAAGCGAAGAGCCGTCGTCTATCTCCGAGGTCGCGCGAAGTGCCGCGTGTTTCATCCGCCGCGCGATAGCTGGCGCAGTCTGCCCTCGTCGCTGCAAACAAGAGAATCTCTTTTCGTGGTCGCTCTGCGCGCCTTCTCAGCTTTTTACACGCTGCCAAAAACACCGCGCTTGCGGCGAGAAGACGCTTGGTCATGCCAGGACGGAAATGGTCGAGAACAGCATCACAGGTGGCCGCGGATGAGACCGGCAGAAGACTATCGTCTTTCGATGACATTTGCAGCGAAGCACGCAGATACGCGGCCAATTTTTAGGACACAGTTTTGCATGACATTTGTTTTATAATGCCTATTGTACATTTGTGGAGGCAGCCTTAAGTATTTGGCATGCTATGTATATACATAAACCTCATTTGTAATAAATACCATGTAAGAAAAAACAAAGTGGCGTCGGTGGTATAGTGGTTAGCATAGCTACCTTCCAAGCAGTTGACCCGGGTTCGATTCCCGGCCGACGCAGGCTTTTTTTCTTTTTTACTAAAATATGTTCGCCGTGATTCTTAGGTTGGTTGACCTGTTTTCAAACGCAAGAATGATGGCGTGAATTTGACGTAATATTGGTAGTTCTTAATGTCCTTTTACGTGATGAGTACAGGCGAGATTTTTAGGCCGTAAAAGGGCGCGTTTCAGGCGCCAAACATAGCCGGCAAAAGAACGTTTTAGCACTCCGATGTAAATATGGGCACAAAAATTTCTAAAGTCCACGCGCTGATTTCAAACGAAATCGAGCGCGTCCTGTATCTACGATGGGAAGACAAAATGAAATGTTGAAGATAGCACAAAAGGTCCAACAGTTGCACATAGCCTTATGTTTGTCCTTTTTCCCGCACGGTTCGCCGAACATGGTGTCTCCGTTTATTCTATAGCATGGTGAGTCCAGTGCCGACTGTCGAATGAACTCTCCTGGCTGTATTTATTTTGGGCATGGCTGAGAAGAACAGTACAGGAGCAGATACCAAGAGTGCTAAGAGGCGAGAAACGAGGGACGCTTACCGTTGGCCGATGCGAATCGCGTTGAGCCAATTTCTCCCTGTCAGTGAACATCGTAAAAAGGAAATTAGAAGCAAACAAAAAAAAGCAGTGTGCACATCACAGTTATCTTTCTTTTTTTCTTTTGCTCATCAGTCTCCTTTTTCCTGACGGCTCTCCGCTGTTTCGCATTCGCCAACTGCTCGCGCCATATCAGCACGGCGCCGTATATATGCTGGCCGTCACTGCCAACTTCCCTGCTGCAAGCAGTTGCTTTCATGATGTTGGTTGAACTAGAGGGCTAGATAACCCGGTATATTTCGCAGCAATACTGTATGGTACCAGTCTCAAACTGCGCCCGAAAACAAACCTTGCAGCTGAATAGTATTCATACAGGACCCGATATTGAAAATTTGCATTTAGAGGCATTTAGGCACAAACGCCAAAAGAGGCATATATAGGCAGTATAAGAACGTCAGAAAAGCCCTTTTCGACCTCTCATTCACGCTCATACGCAAAAGTGGGCGACACGATCACAATGGACAACATAGGCATTTGCCTGAAGTCCGGTCACTGGTCATCATCATCGCAGTCGTTGTCAGTCTATTTTACGTACACTGCAGGACGGCGGCGTCTCCCGCTAATCTCCAATTTACTCTGTGCTGAGTGAGCTGACTTATACGCATGAAAAAACAACAACAAAAAAAAACACGCACACACCTACACAAAGATCACTCTTTAGTCAAAAATGAATTAAAGAGGAGGCGGGGGTTCAGGTGACGGTGGCCCCCCATTTGCGTAATAAAATAAAGATATGAAAACCTAGTTTGGACGCTACTTTACTCCAACAGACAATTTTTTTTTGTGAAGCAAAATCTATGCGACGCTCGTTTCACCTACTCCTGTGACGCACTCAGTTGTGGTTGCAGTACTGGCTATCTAATTTTATAAACATTACATATGTACTCCTACGAGGCAGGCGTCATGTCGGCTGGGTTAGCGTCAACTGTGTACTTAAGCGCCATCCACTGTAGTTGGTCAACGAAGCACTATCCAGGGCTACCATTCTCGCAAGCACAAGTGCTACATATCAGCTTACCGCTTCTGGTGTTGGTTATACCCATGTTTTTGTTGGCATCGTTACGGAACAGTAAACAATTGGTCATATAAAACATATGCAAATGTTCAACATATGTCTGTACGTATAACATTTGTACATATCCTTAGCGTTATTTCGTAACGTGTCGCTCAATGAAAAATTACAACCCACTCACTTTGCATCCGCATGCTTCGCATAGCATAGATTTCCATGGTTAGTGGGATCTGCCAATTTTTTCAAGAAACTTCTTCATTTTGGAAGGGAAAATATTGATGCGCATACACAAAAAACAGACACGGACTCAGGAAACACGGACTAGCGCAAACTTTCAACTATATTTTTCGTTGTGTCAATATATACGCCACACATCACGTGATTACAACGCTAATCGCATTGTCGCAGTCATACCACATCAACCCGCGCAAGACTCTCCTCTCACCATGCAATAGCGAAACAGAAGACTGGCTAACACACGCGTCACCTCTAGTTGATATATGATATGCTTCCAACAGTTCCCGTGCACTACTATCGTGGCTTCGGCCCAAAATTCGGATCGCTCGGAAATTCGGTGCGCACATGCAATGACGGACATGCGCAGGCAAATGCGCATTCTCTTTATTAATTGTGGTTAATTCGTGTTCCCTTGCACGAACGTTGACACACCTTCCGGTTTGCCCGACATAAGACTTGCCACATGAAAGCGGAAGCTCATAGACGACGCCCACCGCGCAGGCTACATAAGGCCTTTCGTGCTTCATGCCACACCCTCCAGGAGTCTGTTTTTTTGTGTATGCGCATCAATATTTTCCCTTCCAAGTATGAACCAACTCGCCCAGCAGCACGTTTTATTGAACCATTCTTCATTTTGGTTTTATATGTGATCGGGCAGGTATGGAACCATGATCAGTCGATTGATCAGAATCGTGTGTTTAGGTCAAATAGTTAACTATTGAAGGTACTATGCGCTCAAACCATAGAGAAATATACTTAAGTAAAGAGTGGCCACTCGAGCCTTTTCGCGGCCGAGCAAGCAAGGGTCTGAACAACCACCAGATGGCGTACCTAAGCTCGCTTCGACTCGTTAGCCAGCACATCTAATAGCCACCTCAGAAGGACCACCGAAACGCAAGTTTGGCATTAAATTTTTTTCACCGGAAAAATGTCGGCTCTACATTGTGTTCTACAGAGGACGCTTAATGAGCTACCACAAGAATGAGTAGTCTGTATAGAAAGTGTTGTTTTTCTAAATTTATTTTGCACCCTGAATACAACACGTTCATATGGCCTAGATGTACATGTATTCACGTAGATAAAGCGTGGGTGTGTAGCATAGGTCGGCGAACTCACTAATGAGTCGACTCACTCGGACTCACTCAGACTCAGATTGAGCCGTGAGTCTGAGTCTGAGTGAGTCCGGGTGAGTAATATTTTTGTGAGTTTGAGTCTGAGTGACTCCGGTTTAAGAAAATTTACGTGAGTGTGAGTCCGAGTGAGCTCGGCTCATAAAAACTTTGGCGAGTCTGAGTCCGGGTGAGTCCAAAGCGCAAGATATATTTCTTAAGTGAGTCTCAGTGACTTCCACTTTTTTTGCCGATCTATGGTCATATCTACTCATGTTCAACCTTGCTATCAGCCTTGCCTGGATTCACGTTTATACTCAAATCTACTCAAACGTATTCCAAAACAGTGTCTTTCATACACCTTTTCAATATTTATTGATCAGATGCGTGAATCACGTCGGCGAGTGCCTTGATTCCCCTCCCCACCCGCCTCCTTGCCAACTCTGCAAGGGTAAGTTTGCCATAAATATATATTATGCTGTCATCTATTTCAAGAGAAATGACCTGACTGGTTTACGAGCACTGATAACTCGTGTTCGAAGGGACTATATCAAGAGGCGCCAAGAAGTGCATCTATTACGTGAGATATTGGTGTTATAGAGCATTGACACCATGGTCGAAATGAGTAATTCTAGGCTAACGGACTCAGAAGTCGACTCACTCGGGCTCACTCAGACTCAGATCGAGCCGTGAGTCTGAGTCTGAGTCCACGTGAGTAATGTTTTGGGGAGTTTGAGTTCGAGTGAGTCCGATTGTAGAAAAGTTTCGTGAGTATGAGTCCGAGTGAGTCCGGCTCAGAAAAATTTTGGTGAGTCTGAGTCCGAGGGAGCCCTAAGCGCAAAATATATTTCATGAGTGAGTCTGAGTGAGCTCCACAAGCTTTCACGACCTATGGTGTGTAGTCTAGTGGTAAAGACACTCGCCTTCGAAGCATGAGGGCACGGGTTCAAATCCCAGCGTCGGAAAAGAATATTTGTTGTTTTATTTATTTATTCCGAAGACATTACCGGTCTGACCAGCCACTCGTGGCGCTAAAAGCAGTGCAGTAGCTCGGCCGCAGGGCCCTACGGGAGTGTCCGCTCTTTACGAAAGTAACACAGGGAAGTTTATTGCATACTTGCAACGGCAGTACAGGTGCCTATAACTGCACTGGGTAAAAAAATGAGTTCCGCGGGACATACAAACAAGAAAACATGGGTACAATGGAACTGCGATGCTAATACAGATCACTAATCACTGAAAAAAGACAAGAAAAAAGGAACACCAGAACTCACTAACTTTGCATAGAATCACATATAATTAGGGAAGAAAAGCAACACAAGGACCCAGAACATGCCTTGGGCCGGCTCATATGATACGCGACTAATTTTTTTCCCCGTGCCAGTCGCTTTCAAAACGGCAGTAGAGGAAATTCAATATTCCCCTTCCTCACCCCGAAAAATCGTGTATGCCACCTTCCGAGGAAGGCTTCTTCACCGCGTGCTTCTATCTGTTCGGTCAGGTACCGAACCATGATCATCCTGATCTTCTGTAACGCTGGGTATGCAGCTCGTTGTGGTTGTCGGCGTGCTTCTTCTAGACAGCGCCGGCGCCACAATACAAACATCGTGACTGAAAATGCGAGTTGTTCAAATAAACCCCTCTTGCGCTGACCGAGCGAAGGAGCAGAGACTCCGAATTAGCGCCACACGACGTGCCACACGCCTTTCCACGGGAAGGAATTGCAAGGGAGGGCCTCGAAGCTGCCACCAACGAGACGCGCTTTGTGCCTACGTAAATTACCGCCGCATATGTGCGAGCTAGCGACTCGGTTTGTTGAAGAATTGCCCAAGGCAGCAGACAGGACCACTGAAATATCCGCACTAACGCACGTGCACACCGCGAAAGGCGTCCTTCCTTTATCAGCACGAAGGCCTTTCTAAACGTGTTCTGCTATTATTTCACGATAGGCACCATGCACTCGAGTTTTGCTGAGTGACTGCAGCGCCAGAACGCAAGGCCTCGCGGATAAAGGAAGCAATAATGAGACGGGGTCGATCAAATGTAACGCGGCGCGCGTCTACCTCCCTGCATGAGTGGGCGGATCGTGGCCGGGTTACACGAGGGACGCTTGCTAGCGTGTTGTTTTCTGCGTGCCCCTAATGGCCAATGTCAGCGAACTTGGGACGGGGCAGGTATGGTGAGTGAGTGCGTTCCTCGCACTCACTCACCAGTGTGAGGAACGCAGCTCCCTGTGGTCAGTGGACGGTGCCTCACGAACAAGACGGCCGACAAATTAACACACGGACACAGCGCCAACTCCCAACATGTGATTTGCCACAGTAGGCGTCACGCCAATAAATAGGTTGACAAGCTGCGCGCGCCGACGCATTTGTAACAGAAATGAAAACAAAGTTTTTTTTTTCGAAACCCGTGTACAACTTCGTTTACAGAACGATGCAACGGATTTTGGATTATATATCTTAGTCGGCGAGATGATGGCGATGTTGACAAATCTACAGTCCTCATCTTCTCGCAAGCTAACATATGTTATCCAAAATGCGTTGTGATTATTGTGTAACCAATGTTGTACACGTGTTTCGAAAAAAAAAAAAAAAACCTTTGTGCTTTCACTTCTGTTACTTTCAAGTGCGCCTGCATGCGTAGCTTTTCAGCCCACTTAATGACGGGACGCCCACTGCTATAAACCACATGTTGGAAGTTAGCGCTGTGTTCGTGTGCTAATTTGTCCACCGTCTTGTTTCTACACTGCGCTAAAATGTGTGACGAAAGCACTTGTAGGGCCGAGGATAAGGCTAATATATCATGATACTAAACGTAACTTCCAAGCACTTTTCTTATTGAGTACAGGTTGCCGATAAAAATGCTCTCTCTAAAAACACACAAAAAAAGTAGTGACGTCAGTGAAGCACTCACCTACACACGGATAAAAACACGTAAGTATGTCCGAAAATAAGGAGCTCTTCCTTTATCACAATCATGCGGGGCCAAGCGAAGCATGGCTTATGCGAGCCTGAGCTACATTTCGTTATTTTAAGGCGAAAGCATTTAATGTCCTTGCTCACGTACGTCCAGCGTCCGTCCGTCCGTCCGTCCGTGTCCATCCTTCCATGTCCGTCCGTCCGTGTCCATCCATCCGTCCATCCATCCGTCCGTCCGTCTGCCCGTCTGTCCGTCCGTCCGAGCTCTGGCACGGAGCCAGGTGGCCGCCTGGATGCGCAAACGGACGCCGGTCGCGTCGGACTCTACAGCGCTCGCGCTTTGCTTGCGTAGCGTCGCTGTGCCAAGCGTTTGGAATCATTCTGACCGACGCCGTCTCAATGGACACAGGCGTTCGCGGAACACACTTTGGAATTTACAAAGGGTCCGTGAATTTAAGCGCTGGAACGCGGATGGCGTTTGCACGATGCGCAAAGCGCGAGAAAATACGAACGCACGCGAACGGAGGAAGATTAGTCTCGCGTCTCGGTGCAACTCGCGGTAAAAAATTAAGCAAGAAAACGCGCACACACTCGGTTTTTGTGTTATCCCACTGAGAGTGTAAAAGAAAAATTGGCCGCGTATCTGCGTGCTTCGCTGCAAATGTCGTCGAAAGACTTGTGCTGGCCGTACTAATATGTTTTGCCTTGCCTGAGACAGCCTAAAAAACACTAGGGTCTTTAGAATTGCGTACCTATGTATTTTCTAATAAAGAACACACGTCCTGACGCTTACATATTAATGTTGTGCCTCAGGAATGCGTAGTATTTGCTTTTTGATCGAATATGTTCACAAATATGAACGCGAACACCAGTTCAAGATGGCTGGGCGTTCAGAAAGAAGTTAAACTTTGGCCGAGAAGCTGAATCGGGTTACCGACAGACAAACAGACAGGACAGGCATACAGACCAAAATTTTTGCGTTTAAGTATCCCAAGAAAGACTATCGTCTTTAAAAAAGTAGTGATGTCAGTGAAGCACTCACCTACGCACGGATAAAAACACGTAAGTATGTCCGAAAATAAGGAGCTCTGCCTTTATCACAATCATGTGGGGCCAGGCGAAGCATGGCTTATGCGAGCCTGAGCTACATTTCGTTATTTTAAGGCGAAAGCCTTTAATGTCTCATGCTCACGTCCGTCCGGCGTCCGTCCGTCCGTCCGTCGATCCGTCCGTCCGTGTCCATCCATCCGTCCGTCCGTCTGCCCGTCCGTCCGTCCGTCCGAGCTCTGGCACGGAGCCAGGTGGCCGCCTGGATGCGCAAACGGACGCCGGTCGCGTCGGACTCTACAGCGCTCGCGCTTTGCTTGCGTAGCGTCGCTGTGCCAAGCGTTTGGAATCATTCTGACCGACGCCGCCTCAATGGACACAGGCGTACGCGGAACACACTTTGGAATTTACAAAGGGTTCGTGAATTTAAGCGCTGGAACGCGGATGGCGTTTGCACGATGCGCAAAGCGCGAGAAAATACGAACGCACGCGAACGGAGGAAGATTAGTCTCGCGTCTCGGTGCAACTCGCGGTAAAAAATTAAGCAAGAAAACACGCACACATTCGGTTTGTGTGTTATCCCACTGAGAGTGTAAAAGAAAAAAAGACATGGTATTGTCAGTCGAATCGCCACACGCTTTCGCCGTACACACTTTGGAATGTACAAAGTGTGCTTCAATATTTTTTTCCAAAATGACCGATGGCAACTATACTCGTCATAAACAATGATGGGTCCAACCTGAAACCAACGGTGTCCATACTCACGGCCTCCGAGGTTAGCCGGCGGCGCGCCGCCGGCTAATCTCGGAGGCAATGCCATACTTGTCATAGTTGTGTTTGCTGACGCTAGATGGGCACACATCTCCATGTTGTTAGAGTTACTGTATATGCTCCCTATGGGAGGTAGCATATACAGGAACTCTACATGTTGTGTCATGTGTGTTTCGGCATTCGTTTTATTGCCCACTTTCATTGTATTGCCATGCGACGAAGCCACCTTCGAGTTAACTTCTTTTTACGAAATTAGTGAAATAAAGAATCTTAGTTCAATTGAAAGAAGGGTACCGTATTATTCAGCAAAAAAGAAGCTCTAGAACAAATTGAACCAAAGAGAAATTTTCCGTAAATATGGCGCAGTTTTGCGCTTCTTTTTTTCAGGGTAGCGAAATGGTTAATAAGGCGAAAGCATAGCCTTCTATAAGCACCTGCAACTTTGTTTAATCTGCATTCATAACGTTATCAACCATTACACCTTCATGCCAAAGAAGGCATGCTGATGCGACTGGCGGATGCTTGAAGCAAAGCCGAAAGCAGCATTAATACAATATCTCTAAAGTAATTACGGATCATTTCGTCAATGACCGCCATGTTTTAGGCTGCGTCTCTAATTGCATTATATTCTTATTTTGTATAAGGTCCCCAGTAATATGGCAAGATAAATTGCGGAGGCTTATGTAATTGCTTTATTATATGACACTTGCGCAAGGGAACAGTCAGTGCCGCTATTTTTAAAGAAAAATAAGATTCGCCGCTTTCTCGCGGAAACTAGTGCAGTGTTTGTTTTCCTCTTTGCTTACAGTGGCACACGATTCGTCGATACACATAACTGAACATTAGTTTTAATTGTGTTGCATTTCTTCGCAACCAAAATCACTTTGAGCGCATCTATCTATCTATCTATCTATCTATCTATCTATCTATCTATCTATCTATCTATCTATCTATCTATCTATCTATCTATCTATCTATCTATCTATCTATCTATCTATCTATCTATCCATCTATCCATCTATCTATCTATCTATCTATCTATCTATCCATCTATCCATCTATCCATCTATCTATCTATCTATCTATCTATCTATCTATCTATCTATCTATCTATCTATCTATCTATCTATCTATCGGTGTCATGCCTTCACTCTTGTGCTCTCGTCTTTCGTGGATGCTTCGGTAACTTGATATATACCAAGTTTCATATGGCGTGGCATAACACTATGACATGGCATGGCATGAAATGATGTCCACGTCAAGTATGTCAAGGTCGGAATCAGTTACATGACAAAGTTTTGTGTGCTCGCAATAATTTGATTAACTCGATGTATACCAAAATGTTTTGTTTGTAATGTTTCCGCTAGTTTGGTAAATATTTATCGGAAAGCGCGAATATACAATCTACAGGTGAACTAGCGCACTGTCTGTGTCTCTCGTTCTAACTCGTTCACTTGCGTTGACACACACTCCGATCGATATCTAGTATGCGTAGCTTATATGACCCATCGCGCACAGTGCCTATGATCAGGGCATCGTATGTTCACGCTCCTAAGTAGACATGTGCTGACTGTCTTTGTCGTAGAGCATTTCGTATCTACATGATAAGAACCCACTCCACACGCAAAAACTGGCCATTGTGCAGATATTGCACTGCTGCCCATATCAGTGCAAACATAGCACTATAACATATGCATATCGAGCGTTGCCAAACCTCTTAGCCATGCGTAACAGTACCACATGGGCTGGAGATATACACCAACAGAAAGACAGCGTTTCTTTCTTTAGTATTTAGCAGTTCCGAGCAACAGTTGCTGCACAGATTTAACACAGTCTTGAGATAGGTTCTACTTGATTACATTGATTACACTCACGCTCTTTTCACACAAGATGTGATGCGAAAGACAATCACGCGAGAGCCGGAAAAACACGAAGGAACATTGCAATGCGCACAGCATACTGCAACTCGTGGAAATGCTTTACTCGGCTTCGTTCTTTACACAACAGTGGGCTTCACACCTGTGGTCTCACCAGTACAACAAAAGATAAAACAATTGATGTCAAAACTGCTCCATGACACAGCTGGCCAGGGTCACTTCCACATCTGCTGCAAGGAGAGGCTACCCAGTACATTGTAATTCATTGAACATTGTTCGTGGGTGTCATGCACATAGGCGTGTGCACGAGGGGGGGCAGGGGGGGCGGCCGCCCCCCCCCTCTATTCACTTAAGAAAGGGGGGCGCAAAGTCAGCCTCATACATTGACGCAATAGGGAGGGGTCGCTGCGACTCGGGGGGGGGGGGGGGGCGCAAAAGCAGCCCCGTACATAGACATATTAGGGAGGGGGGCGCTGCGACGAACCTTCGCCCCCCTCCCCCCTGAAGGGGAACCCTGCACACGCCAACAATTTTTGATAGAACCGGTCAGGATGCTTCACACCTTTCTTGAAGGCGATTTCGCAATTATTCAGATTGCAATGAGCTACGCGTTAATAAACACTGTGGGGTGTCAATCACGTTGCTAAAGAAGCCATGCGCAATTTTATCATAGCCATGGTTGAGAAACCGCTAGTGCAGAAATAGTATGAATTCTTTAGGTAGGGTACGGAAAGTGAGACAGTCCATGAACCCTCTCGTACTTTGCCATTTATGACTACATTCGCGCATCTGGTCTAAGCACAACCTGATGGAGAAGCACCAGATTCATTTCAAAAATTTATGCTTAGCAGATAAACACCGGTAAGTCACCTAATAAATTCAAAGAAAAACAATGGGAAAGCTATTTGTTCAGTGTATTTGAATTAAGGAACAATATGAAAAAGAAGTGATGGTGCTCGATGAGATAACATGCATGCAGAGATAATTCTAACCCAAGTCTTCGGCATTAACACGCAGTAAATATTGATAATTATTGTTCTAATGTGTAATCAAACTACTAAAACCATCCATCGCTTTCGGTCACAGCAATGATAGTAACTTAACGTCCTTTAACTTGTATAACGCATATTCACATTCAAGGTGGTGTTCAGGTGACGCTTTATGAACGTAGCTTGCACACCTTCCGGCTAACGTATAAAGTGTACACAACGTGAAAGTGGTGAGAAGGTGTAAAGGAGGTGACAATGTGCCCAGAATTTTCATTCGTTCATTCATTCATTCATTCGTTCATTCATTCGTTTGTTTATTAAAGTACCAATGGAAATCTCTATGTGTTAATGCTGTACTTTCGAAATACAAAATAACGTCGCGTAATCAACAAAAATACAGTAGTTATAGGGAAACTGAAAGTTTGCAAAACTGGCGAGTATAAAAGGTGACATTTAACGAAAGAGTAATACGACGTTGTGACTTGGGAGCCAATTAACAAAAAAAAAAAAAAAGCCGGAAAGCTCTGACAACGCAACGTTATTTCAAATGTATTGAACAACCTTAAAATGTGTGGAGTTAGGCACGTTTTAAAAAAGCCCGCTGCCTGGAGGTATATGTTACGGAGCCGGTTGACGACCGGTCAATGACCTGGTCGCTACTCGCTCGCCAGCTGCTCTCCTCTAGGCGGATGTTCTGGCTCGGTGAAAAACTCCAACGAATACCGCCGGGAGTGTGTGGCGTCGGTGGTATAGTGGTTAGCATAGCTGCCTTCCAAGCAGTTGACCCGGGTTCGATTCCCGGCCGACGCATCTCTTTTTTTCTTTTTTACTGGAATATGTTCGCCGTGAGTCTTAGGTTGGTCGACCTGTTTTCAAACGCAAGGATGAAAGTAATTCCAAAAGGACTTCTTTTTGGGCGAGTTGGTGCTTAACTTGCTTAGGTGCAGATGACTGAGGCGCAAAAAACATCTCGTGAAAAAGGGAGGAGCAGAAGAGAAGAAAGAGGAGCGCCGCTCCTGCCTTTTTCACGAGATGTTTTTTGCGCCTCAGTCATCTGCACCTAAGCATGAAAGTAATATTGGCAGTTTTGAATGCCGTTTTACGTCATGAGTACAGGTCGGATTTTTAAGCAGTAAAAAAGCGCCTTCCAGGCGCCATACATAGGCCGGCAAAAGAACGTTTTAGCCCTCGGACGTCGTAAATATGGGCACAAAAATTTTTAACATCCACACAATGATTTCAAAAGAAATCGAGCGCGTTCTGTATCTACGATGGCAAAACAAAAAGAAATGTTTAAGATAGCTCAAAAGCTCCAACAGTTGAACATGGCCGTATGCTTGTCCTTTTTCCCGCACGGTTCGCCAAACACGGTGTCTCCGTTTATTCTGTAGCATGGTGAGTCCAGTGTCGACTGTCGAATGAAGACTCTCCTGGCTGTCTTTATTTTCGGCATGGCTGAGAAGGACAGCACAGGAGCAGTTAACCAGGGTGCTAAAAGACGAGAAAGGAGGGTCGCTTACCATTGGCCGGTGCGAATCGAGTTGCGCCAATTTTCCCCCCTGGCAGTGAACATCTTAAAAGGGAAATTAGAAGCAAACAAAAAATTTAGCAGTGGCTTAGCACGGATATGCCAGGATATACGTAGCGTGAGCAACGACGGACGGACGGACAGACAGACAGATAGACAGAGAGACAGACAAATGGAGGGACGTACGGACAGATGGGCGGACGGACTAGCGAGTGAGCTCACGCGAGTCAAGCGCCAGCCCACTCGGGACACGGCACTCCAGAAGCTTTCAGGACTTCTCCGGCGAGCCAGCTGTGCGCAGTGTGACTTCACTGCTCCTCGGGCATGCGCAGCATGGATCTCGATAAGCCACGCGAAACTACTCAACCTCGGCCAGTGTAGCTTACGTTGCAAAAAGGCAGTGTGCACATCGGTTTCACCAGACGCCACCCAGCCAGACGCAAGACCACAGAGAAAAAGCAGAGGAACATCGAGGTCCAGGTCGAGATCCACAACAAGATCGAGATCCAGGAGCAAACCCAGGGAGGGGACACCCGCCGGAACCGGCCCCAGGAAGAGGTCCCTCTCGCGAGGGAAGAGCCAGCAGCCCGGGAGCACGAGCCAGGACGCGAGCTTCACGACAACAAAGGTGGGCTGGTCAGACGCCGAAGTCGGGCGCGAATCGGGGAGGTCCGGAACCGCGAGAAACAATACGGTAGATGAAGAGACGCTAGGCTATAAAGAGGAGATCAAGCTATTACGCCAAGAGTTAGAAAAAGAAAGAAAGCAAAATGCAGAGTTAGGCAAGAAGGTAGACGAGCTTTGTAACGCGCTGAACAACACACCCCCTAAGGCACATAATCCTGCCCCCCCAAGAACCAATGGAGGAGGTTATGCTGGAGGGGGAAGGGCCGGCGCAGTTGGGCACCAAGCGGAAAGTCCAGGCAACGAAATCTAACGAACAGGAAAGCGTAATCCAGGACGTAAAGAGACCTAGGTCCAGCACAAAGAAAGCACGTTGCCCCGCTACGTTTGTACATGATGGCTAAGAACAAGAAGGAGAGTCTGCGTATATGGCAGTGGAACTGCCGCGGCTTTGAGAAGAAACGATCGGTATTAACGCAATATATCAAAGAAAATGTAAAGAAAAAGCCAGACGTTATCATTCTTCAAGAGACTCTCTGCCACGCCAAACTGGCAGGCTATACAACCCACCAGCAACAAACTGAAGGCAAAGGTTGGAATATTCTTACGTCCACGCTGGTCAGAAAAGGCCTAGTCGCCATCCAGCATGACACGAAGGTGACGGACATTAGTCACATTCTTATCGAAATCATTCCACGCAACAAGAAAGAAAACAGCACCTTCGTCCTAAACATCTACAGCAAACCCTCAAAAGACGGCAGAAAACACAAATTCGACGAGCTCATATGCGGGACAGTGGACATTGCGGGCAATAATAGGCTTGTCATAGGGGGGCGACTTTAACGCACCTCACCAGCTATGGGGCTACCCTTACAACACAAAGAAGGGTAGGGACCTCATTCAAGTCATAGAGCAGGCGGATCTAACGACGCTCAACGAACCATCATCCCATACGAGGATTGGCGCGGGCCTCAATAGAGACACCACACCAGACCTCACCCTCTGCAAGAATGTGGGGCAGGTTACGTGGGAAAATACCTTCGAGGATCTAGGTAGTGACCACAGGATTGTCAGCGTCACCATAGGAGACGCGGTTCTGCCCCCAAAGCTGGCGCAGACCAAGCTCGTAGACTGGGACAAATTTAGGAAAAACAGAGACGAGAAAGAACAGAAACCCATCACGAACATTGAGCAATGGAATCACGAATTACTAGAAGACGTCGGAATGGCCACTATTGACGTAGAATGGAATGACTGGGAAGGGGACGAGCAGCCAAGGGTGGACAGCAGAATGGCGCACCTAAAACAAGCCAAGAAATCGATCCAGTTGCGGCTCCAAGCACAAAAACACAACAGAAATCTGAGAAGAAAAATCACAGAATTAAACAAGCAAATAGAAGAACACTGCGCAGAGCTCTGCAGCCAGGAATGGGACGAGGTGTGTAACACCATGGACAAGAACATTAACACAAGCAAGACATGGAGGATTCTTCGACACTTACTCGATCCAGCAAACACCAAGGCGGCATCGAGAGCTGAGATGACTAAGATCAAGCACCAATACAGGGGCAACATGAAAGCATTGGGGGGAAGATATCGTCCAAACGTACCTTGCGAGACCCCCGGGCATCAATCACAAGGAGTACGAGGGCTCATCTAACGAAGATATGGATAGGGACTACTCAGAACAAGAAATAAGAGCAGTCCTGCAGAACCTCAAGACAAAATCAGCCCCCCGAGCCTGACAGGATCTCTAACAAAATCCTCCGGAACCTGGACGATCAGGCGATACAGCACCTCACAGATTACATCAACAAATGTTGGAAGAATGGCAAAATACCGGACGAGTGGAAAAAGTCGGACGTGGTCCTTATCCCCAAGCCCGGAAAGCCGCCAGCCATCCAGCATATGAGGCCAATATCTCTTACCTCATGTGTCGGCAAAGTTATGGAGCATGCTTTCTTAAATAGGATCAACGGGCATCTTGAGGCAACAAACGCATATCCCAGCTCTATTATAGGCTTCAGACCAGGACTCTCGACCCACGATGCCATGATTCAGATAAAGGAACAGGTGATTGACGTGCCAGGATGGGGGGGGTCCGCGCCGTCCTAGGACTGGACTTAAAAAAAGCTTTCGACAGTGCTCATCACTCGACCATCCTAGAGCGAATGATACAACTCAATCTAGGCGAGCGCGCGTACAATTATATCAGAGATTTTCTCACGGACAGAAAATCTAGAATTAACCTAGATGAAGAAGAAAGCATAGAAGTCGACATGGGGAGCGCGGGGACCCCACAAGGCTCCGTCATCTCCCCAATGCTCTTCAACCTCATAATGATTGGACTACCCCAAAAAGCTCAACAACATCGAAGGAATCAATCACACGATATATGCGGACGATATTACGATATGGACAACTCAGAACACTAACGCTGGGCAAATGGAGGCAAGACTCCAGGAGGCGGTCGAGGCAGTAGAATGCTACCTAGCCGACACGGGGCTACGGTGCTCTCCTGAGAAGTCGGAGCTCTTGCTGTACCGCCCTAGGAAGCTGGGGAGACCACCCAAGGGAACCGCCGACTTTCAGATCAAAGGAATCACCCTGACCACCCAGAGTGGGATGACGATCCCGATCGTACAACGTATACGGATCCTAGGGCTTTGGCTCGAGGCCAAAGGTACAAACGATGAGACGATGGCGCGCCTCAATAGCAAAGTCATGGCAGCGATTAGGTTAATTCAAAGAGTCACCAACAGAAGGAAAGGCGTCAAGGAACGAAACGTTGTCCGCATGGTCCATGCCTTTGCAATAAGCCATATCACGTACGTAGCGGCCTTCGTCCGTTGGAACAAGGCGGAAAAGGACAAGATAGATGCTCTCATAAGGAAGGCCTACAAATCAGCCCTAGGTCTCCCATCTCACACCAGCAACGAAAGATTGCTGCAGTTGGGGGGTCCACAACACGTTGGACGAAATCATTGAAGCTCAACACATAGCCCAACTCGAAAGGCTCTCCAGCACGTGGGCAGGCAGGGAAATCATGGAGAAATTGAACATAAATTACCACGGAATGAGGGGTCCCAAAGAAATGCTACACCCACATGTACGAGCCAAAATTATCACTGAAACGCTACCAAAAAACATGCACCCTATCTACAACGTGGAACGGAGGAAATGCCGCACGAAAGCAATCTTGAAAAACTATGCCAAGAACGAGAACTCCCTATTCGTGGATGCGGCCAGGTACCCCGGGCTGAAGCTTTCACGACCGTGGCGATCGACACGAAAGGAATGATAGTGTCGGCCAGCTCAGTAAAAGCCAGACACTCAGAAGCAGCGGAGGAAATGGTCATAGCGCTAGCCATACTCAGCAGAGGTCACAGCAGAATTATTAGCGACTCTAAACCGGCGATTCGAAACTACACAAGAGGGTGGGTCTCTAGTGAAGCGGCCAGAATCCTAAACAGCAAGGCAGAGGAATTCAAGAACGGAGCCTTTACACCTAGGTACTTGAAATGGATCCCGGCGCACATGGGAGAAGATGAAGAGGACCCCAAAACCCCCCCAAACCTGAATGAGAAGGCTCACCTTGCCGCGCGCGAACTCACCATCCGCGGCTGGGAACACCCATCTCATGATCCCAGGGGGGGACCGATATAACTCAGGATGATAAGGATCAGCTTCTCACCTTCCACGACATATTGACCCACTACAAGAAACAAAGGGAAATACACCCATCACCCCACAGTAAACTAGATAGGTCACAAGAAGTAGACTGGCGACGTCTGCAAACGAGAACTTTTCAAAACCCAGTGCACTTCAACCGCATCTACCCCAAGCAATTCCCCGACGCTGGCTGTATCCTATGTAAACACGAATACGCAGACATAGAACATATCCTATGGAAATGCCCACACACTACACGGCTTTTCGATCGCAACAACCCGGACCTCCTTGAGACGCGTTGGCGCGACGCTCTGGCTAGCTCAGAACTTGAAGACCAAGTTTGGGCCATCCAGCAGGCCCGGGAAGCGGCGGAAAGGCTAAACCTTACCGCGACCAACCGGGTGGCCTAGGCCAGGCCGCCAATCTGCCGGTTTTAAATAAAGTTTTTTTTTTCCACTCCACATCTGATTTTTCTTTTTTTTTCTTCTGCTCTTCACTCTCCTTTCTTCTGACGGCTCTCCGTCGTTTCCCATTCGCCAACTGCTCGCGCCATATCAGCACGGCGCCGTATAGATTGCTGGCCGTCACTGCCAACTTCCCTGCTGGCAGCGGTTTTTTCTCGATTTTCGTGGAACCAGAGGGCTGGATAACCCCGTAGCTTTCGCAACAATACTACCTGGTACCAGTCTCAAACTGCGCCCGAAAGCGAAACTTGCGGCTACATAGTAATAATACAGGCGCCGATATTGAAAATTTCCATTTGGAGGCATTTAGGCATAAACGCAAAAAGAGGCATTTATAGGCAGTATAAGAACACCAGAAAAGCCCTTTTCGACCTCTAATTCATGCTCACATGCAAAAGTGGTTGACACGATCGCATTGAACAACATAGGCATTTGCCTAAAATCCGGTCACTAGTGATCATCATCGCAGTCGTCGTCAGTCCATTTTACGTACACTGCATGGAAGACGGCCTCTTGCACTAACCTCCAATTTACTCTGTGCTGAGTGAGCTGATTTATACACATAAAAAAAAAAAGCACACACCTACACAAAATCAAATAAGACCTAATAGATCATTCTTTAGTGAAAAATGAATTAAAAAGAAAGGGGGGGTTCAGGCGACGGTGGCCCTCTATAGCGTAATAAACTGCATATGTGAAAACTTAGTTTGAACGCTAGTTTACTCCAACAGACATTATTTTCTGTGAAGCAAATTCTAAGCGACGCTCGTTTCACCTGCTCCTGCGACGCACTCACAACCGGCCGGTGGCCGGCTTGGTGCCGATGACGTAGGGAAACCTATTTTTAAGGCGAAAGCCTTTAATGTCTCATGCTCACGTCCGTCCGGTGTCCGTCCGGCGTCCGGTGTCCGTCCGTCCGTCCGTCCGGATGTCCGTCCGTCCGTCCGTCCGTCCGGATGTCCTTCCGGATGTCCCTCCATCCGTCCGTCTGTCCGTCCGGCCGTCCGGATGTCCGTCCGTCCGGATGTCCGTCCGTCCGGATGTCCTTCCGGATGTCCGTCCATCCGTCCGGATGTCCGTCAGTCCATTCGTCCGTCCGGATGTCCTTCCGTCCGTCCGTCCGTCCGTCCGTCCGGATGTCCGTCTGTCCATCCGTCCGTCCGTCTGTCCGTCCGTCCGTCCGGATGTCCGTCCGTCCGTCCGTCCGTCCGTCCGGATGTCCATCCGTCCGGATGTCCTTCCGGATATCCGTCCATTCGTCCGGATGTCCGTCAGTCCGTTCGTCCGTCCGGATGTCCGTCCGTCCGTCCGGATGTCCTTCCGTCCGTCCGGATGTCCGTCAGTCCGTTCGTCCGTCCGGATGTCCTTCCGTCCGTCCGTCCGTATGTCCGTCTGTCCGTCCGGATGTCCGTCCGTCTATCCGGATGTCCGTCTGTCCGTCCGTCCGTCGGGATGTCCGTCCGTCCGTCCGGATGTCCGTCCGTCCGTCCGTCCGGATATCCGTCCGTCCGGATGTCCTTCCGGATGTCCCTCCATCCGTCCGGATGTCCGTCAGTCCGTTCGTCCGTCCGGATGTCCTTCCGTCCGTCCGCCCGTCCGTCCGGATGTCCGTCTGTCCATCCGTCCGTCCGTCTGTCCGTCCAGCCGTCCGGATGTCCGTCCGTCCGTCCGTCCGGATGTCCGTCCGTCCGGATGTCGTTCCGGATGTCCGTCCATCGGTCCGGATGCCCGTCGGTCCGTTCGTCCGTCCGGATGTCCTTCCGTCCGTCCGTCCGTCCGTCCGTCCGGATGTCCTTCCGGATGTCCTTCCGGATGTCCTTCCGGATGTCCGTCCATCCGTCCGGATGTCCGTCAGTCCGTCCGGATGTCCGTCTGTCCATCCGTCCGTCCGTTTGTCCGTCCGGCCGTCCGGATGTCCGTCAGTCCGTTCGTCCGTCAATTCAATTCAATTCAATTTTATTTTCCAGTATGTACATGCTGGATGGTTGCGTTGGGTTAAAAGCTACGTAAGTAGCTTGACGGGACCCAACGACCATTAGTATACAAGGCAGTAACGACGAGTAGTCCGGTACAATGATTAACATGAAAAGCAGCAAATAGCAAGTACATGTATAGTGGTAACACGAAATTCCAGCCATAACCAGAACTGCTCAAGAAGAGAAATACAACTGCAGGAATTATACATTTTACAATGACGCTACAGTAAGTAAAAATTATACAATACTAAGACAGCAATGCTAGCTATATAGAACACAAAAAAAAAAAAGATGAAAACGCTATCTATATAATACATCAAGAAACTCATGTTAGTAGAATAGAAATCATAAGAGAAACAAGATATGCTATATAGGATGCACTTATAATTATACATTACAATTGCAACTGAACGAAATATAAGCGCAAGTCTTTTTTACTGAATATGTCGTTATTTTCATATTTGTTCAAAGCAGATGGTAGATTATGTACTAATGATTGATATTTGTAGTGTGTCCTGAAATGCGGAACTAACCATGACTCAGGGTTTCTCGTGTTCGCGTTAATTCGACGACGCTCTAATGATGCCAATTGCCTTATGTAATTCCGGAGAGATTCTGAAGCGTATTGTGCAGTATGTAACAAACGAAACGTATATAGGTTGTTAATTCGTATAACGTTGTACTTCGGAAACGCTTCTCTAGTGCTTGAATAATAGTCTAGGTTGCCAATATAGCGAATAATCCTCTTCTGTAGGATTAGAAGTTTACATGTGTTAGTTTTAGTGGTTGTGCACCATACTAAAGCGCAATAATATAAATGTGCATTAAATAAAGCATTGTGAATCTGCACTTTGGCCTTAGTAGGGAGTAGACTACGACATCGTGATAGAACGCCAGTTACGAAAGAGAGCTTTTTACAAAGGTAATTTACGTGCATGTCCCACGTAAGCCGTGAGGAAAAGTACACGCCAAGAATTTTGTGACTGTCAACTATTTCAATTTTCTGACCTTCAAAAGTGATAGCATTATTCAGCTGTAGTAGTTTGTTCTTAGAGCGAAAAATAATTATCTTAGTTTTCTTCGCGTTGATCTTAAGTTGATTTAGCTGAGACCAGTTAGATAACTTCCCCAGCAGTTCATTACATTGCACGGTTAAGTTCAGCACCTCGTTTCCTGATATTATGACAGTGCTGTCATCAGCGTATATGATAAATTCAGCGTTAGTATCAATTTTTACAATGTCATTTATGTAGATATTAAATAAAAGCGGTCCCAAAACACTTCCTTGTGGCACGCCAAATCTGTTCAATAGAAATGACGACATGTGACCGTTCACGTAAACACCCTGGTATCGGTTACTTAGGTAAGATTTGAACAAAGATAAACAACTGCCACGTACGCCGTAACATTCTAGTTTATCTAATAAAATATCATGGCTTAGACAGTCGAACGCCTTGCTAAAGTCGATAAATAACGCCAGCGTATAGGTTTTCCTTTCTATATTTTTTATTATGGTTTCCTTGATAGACAGTAGGGCTGTTTCTGTTGACCTATGTTTCCTAAATCCGTGTTGTGCGTTAGTTATAACACTGAACTTATCCAAAAAATTAACCATACGATGGTGTATAATTTTCTCTAGTCCTTTTGAAAATACGGGTAACACCGAAATTGGCCTATAGTTGTTGGGGTCATTAGGGCTACCTCCTTTCAGAATAGCCGAAACTCTGGCGTACTTCATTGCTTGGGCAAATACGCCCGTTTGAAGTGTTAAATTGAATATGTGAGCAAGAGCAGGGGAAATAGAAGTTATACAATGTTTAATAGGTCCTAGTTGTAGGTTGTTGATATCCAACGCCTTAGTATTTTTTAAGGACTTAAATGTGGCACAGACTTCGTATTCATCAGTGGGTTGAAAATAAATGCTATGTGCAATAATACTTGCATTTGTTTTTCCCGTTGTTGTAGCGCAGATGGGGTCTGCAGAAGGAACGGCAGCGTTAATGAAGTGTTGGTTAAAGTGATTTGCAAGGGCCTGACCTTTCAGCTCACTACCGTCATGAAGTATGATATTTGGAACGCCCAGTTTGGTCCGGCGACCAAGAACATCATTGATTATTTTCCATGTCTTATCAGGCCTCTGCTGTGTGGCCGTTAAGAAAAGTTGCTCGTAATAAGCCCGTTTGGCATGTCGTAGTTCAGAATTCAAGTGGTTTCGAAAAATTTTAAATTCCTTTAAATGTATTTCAGAACGCGACCGCAAAAATGAATGATACATGGAATTTTTACGTGTGATCATCTTCAAGTGTTCTTTAGTTATCCACGGCTTCCTTGCTTTTTGGGCGATTTTATTTGTTTCATAGGAAAATGTTTTTCGTATATTTTTAAAAATATTCCTATGAACTCATTGTACGCCTCATTGGCGTCCGTTACCTTCAAGACAGAAGACCAGTTTTGCTCCATTATATCAGCATTAAAGGCGATCAGCCCACTCTCCGTTATACGCTGTACAGTGAATGTTTTTGTTTTATGATTTTTAATTCTTTTTTCGTTTTCATATACAGCATAGACAGGACAGTGATCACTAATGTCCGAAGCAATCGTACCAGCAGTGTATATCTTGGTTTCTACATTTATTACTAAGAGGTCCTTCCGTCCGTCCGTCCGGATGTCCGTCTGTCCATCCGTCCGAATGTCCGTCCGTCCGTCCGTCCGGATGTCCGTCTATCCGTCCGTATGTCCGTCTGTCCGTTCGTCCATCCGGATGTCCTTCCGTCCGTCCGTCCGGATGTCCGTCTGTCCGTCCGGATGTCCGTCCGTCCATCCGGATGTCCGTCCGTCCGTTAGGATGTCCGTCTGTCCGTCCGTCCGTCCGGATGTCCGTCTGTCCGTTTGTCCATCGGGATGTCCGTCCGTCCGTCCGGATGTCCGTCTGTCCGTCCGTCCATCGGGATGTCCGTCCGTCCGTCCGTCCGGATGTCCGTCCGCCCGTCCGGATGTCCGTCTGTCCGTTCGTCCATCCGGATGTCCGTTTGTCCGTCCGGATGTCCGTCCGTCCGTCCGGATGTCCGTCTGTCCGTCCGTCCATCGGGATGTCCGTCCGTCCGTCCGGATGTCCGTCCGCCCGTCCGGATGTCCGTCTGTCCGTTCGTCCATCCGGATGTCCGTTTGTCCGTCCGGATGTCCGTCCGTCTGTCCGTCCGTCCGGATGTCCGTCCGTCCGGTGTCCGTCCGTCCGTCCGGATGTCCGTCTGTCCGTCCGTCCTTCCGTCGGTCTTTCCGTCCGTCTTTCCGTCAGTGGAATGGCCACACGCTTTCGCCGAACACACTTTGGAATGTACAAAGTATCCTTCAATTTTTTTCTAATCGCTTGGAAGTTGCTGATGACTCTCCAGGACGCTACCACGCACGATAACACCAGCTTGATTTTTTCACCGCTGGCAGTGCTCTTCGTAGCTCTTGATTCAGCACAGAAGCAAGGCATCCGCGGCGTCCAGGCTCGGAGGCTTGCGCTCGTATGCGCATGGCCGCTCGATGATTGAAGAAACACGTGAGATTCAGCGCGCTCTGCGCGGCCGGACGCTGGCGTGAGTTGACCGACTGCTGTTCTCGCTCGTTGTGCTTTTGCCGCTCTCAGTTCGTGTGTATAGGCTAAGGGTCAACCATGAGGCGCGGTAACGCCTTACAAATCTTTAAGAGAGAGAGAGGAGAAAAAAAAACATTTGTGGTTTTCACGTACCTTCACTGGAACTGAGAGCGGCACTCATTAGTGGACAAAGCCGCCGAAGCATGCAGGGCGCTTGTCGTCACGTGGTAATAAAATCTGAAATGACGGTTATAAATCACGTGATTGAAGACTCCCCGCGTAGCAAATTTATACTCTGACGTCCTCTTACTGCGTTCCTCGGAGTTGGTGGTAAAACTACGTCATGTACCACCTTTTACTCAAACATGAGGTAGTAATTTTAGAAGCGAGGGAGTTTTCAGAGGTAACGAGCCGCAAAAACCCCAATCTCGGTTAACTTTAGCGTACTGTAAATGTATTCCACTATGGCAGTGCGGTAAGCACTGCCATAGTGGAATATATTCACAGTAGGTTAAAGAGATAGTAAACATAACATTTACTATAACTTGTGGTGGTTTGGGCGTGTTGATATGACATTATCACTAAATTCTAGGTCAATAAACAGACGAGGTCAAAAAACACGCATGACACACAAGCACTGTGTGTCATGAGTGTTTTTGGTCCTCGTCTGTTTTTGCGCTTAGAATTTATTGTTTATCATCAAGTGGGAAGATGACGCGTTGAAAAGAAATGTTCGACGATTTGGACTATGATGCGCTCCAGTACGGCAGGTCGTTAAAATGTCCCAGTGCAGTAACTTCCACAACAAAAAGGTCTCTCTCCATTTCACAAAGTTATTAGATAGAAATCATTAACGGTGATGCATGCCTACCTAAATTACCACAGTGTCTGTGCAGCCTAACAGCTGTGGTTTTGGTGAAATTTTCGAGTGACACAATGGGAACTGCCGACATACGGACAAAGAAGCAAATGTGCGCCGTCGAGGGCATCATTTTTTAAATCAAACCTTTAGCTTTCTTGACGCCACAGTCCACCCACTGGCATTCACAATCATCGGTAATTCGCGGACATCTTTCTACTTTTTATACAATCTTATTCTTAAAAGATGTGCAAAACGCTGATTGCGGATATGGTTTAGTGATCCTACAACTGGCTTTCAAGAAACGTGATTATCGAGTTCAAGAGGATGATTAAAAGCAATTAAATTCCACTACTTGTAACAGATTTCTAAATGTAATGTCCAGTCTCGAAGCTCACCCACACGGTGGTCGAGTTGTGCACGATAAAGAACCCCTGGGGGGTTGAAATTAGCCGGAGCCCTCCGCTATGGCATCTCTCATAGTCATATCGTGGTATTCACTTTCGAAGTTTTTCAGAAAAGCAGTTAATTACTGAAATGCGTATACAGAGGAATCGGTGTTTGCATTCATTCATGCACAGCAGATGTTCCGACCTTCAGAGGTAACATTGGGCTCAATGCCGCGGGTACACTTGTTCTTAAAACGTCTGAAATCCACGTGTATTTTCGTTAGCTAACTGCGCGTCATTGGGACCCATTGACTGGGTATCTAACACCCAAATTTCGGGTACGGTTTAACGCGATGCGCGCGTCTGCCTTCTTGCATGATTGGACACGCTGGGCACAGCGGCGCTACGCAAGCAAAGCGTGAACGCTGTAGAGTCCAACGCGAGGCGCGACAGACGCGACTGGCCTTCGTTGGCGCGCCCAGGCGGCCACCTGGCACCATGCACGGACGGAGTTACGGATGGAGGGATGCACGGACGGGTGGACGGAGTGACGTGAGCATGACACATTAAATGCTTTCGCCTTGAAAACTGTCATAGTATAATGCCTATTGAAGCGTAATAAAATCACTTGAAGAATATCCCTCCTGCAATGCAAACGCGCACAGACGCCTGGAGGGTCTTCGATAGCTCATAGTCTTTTTCACAGGGAAAAAAAGCGCAAAATTCTGACAGGACACAAGATGAAGAATTTCGAAATTCTTCAGATTCATACGACCACGCGGTAATAAATAATGCGGGGTGTCAGTCAAGTTGTTAAAGAAGCGATGCGAAGTTTTATCATAGCAATGATTCAGAAACTGCTAGTGCAGAAGTGGTATGAATTCTTTAGGTTGTGTACGGAAAGTGAGACAGTCCATGAACCCGCTCGTACTTTGTCATTATGACTACATTTACGCATCTGGACTAAGCACAACGTGATGGAGAAGCACCAGATTCATGTCAAAAATTTATGCTTAGGAGGTAAACACCGGGAATTCACCTAATAAATCCAGGGAAAAACAATGGGCTAGCTATTTGTTCATTTTATTTGAATTAAGGGACTAACAACATGAAAAGTAGTGATAGTGCTCGATGAGATAACATGTTGCAGAGAGAATTCTAACACAAGTCTTCGGCGCTAATACACATTAAATATTAATAAGTGTTGTTTTAATGTGTAATCAAACTATTAAAACCATCCATTCCTTTCGGTCACAGCACTGATAGTAACTTAGCGTCCTGTTAACTTGTATAACACATATTCACATTCACGGTGGTGTTCACGGAACCCTTTCTGAACGTAGCTTCGCATATCTTCCGGCTTTTCATATAACGTGTAAAAAACGTGAAAGTAACGACAAGATGTAAAGGAGGTGGCAATGTGCCCAGCCTTTTTCGTTCATTCATTCCTTCATTCATTCAGTCATTTCTTGAAGTACCCATGGGAATATCTATGTCTTAGTAATGCTGTACTTTCGAAATACAAAATAACTTTGCGATATCAAACAAAAATAAAGTAGTTATACATAGGGAAACTGAAAGTTTGCGAAGCTGGCGAGTATAAACGGTGACATTTAACGAAAGAGAAATAGGACGTTCCGATTTGACAGCCAATTAACAACAAAAAAAACTTAGAAGCTCTGACAACACAACGTTATTTCAAATATGTTGAACAACCTTGAAATGCGTTGAGTTACGCACGTTTTAAAAAGCCCGCCGCCTGGAGGTATATGTTACGGAGCCGGTTGACGACCGGTCAATGACCTGGTCGCTGCTCGCTCGCCAGATGCTCTCCTCTAGGCGGATGTTGTGGCTCGGTCAAAAACTGCAAGGAATGCGTCTGGGAGTGTGTGGCGTCGGTGGTATAGTGGTTAGCATAGCTGCCTTCCAAGCAGTTGACCCGGGTTCGATTCCCGGCCGACGCATGTTTTTTTTTGTTCGTTTTATTTTACTAAAATATGTTCACCGTGAGTCTTAGGTTGGTCGACCTGTTTTCAAGCGCAAGGATGAAGGCGTGAATTCGACGTAGTTTTGAATGCCGTTTTACGTCATGACTACAGGCCGGATTTTTAAGCAGTAAAAAAGGCGCGTTTCGGACGCCAAACATAGGCCGGCAAAAGAACGTTTTAGCCCTCCGACATCGTAAATATGGGCACAAGAATTTCTAACATCCACACTAGAAGCGAAAGTTGGGCTAGTTGGTGGTTCATGCTTGGAATGTAAAAACAGCGCAAAACATAGACAAGAAGTGGGTCAAAGGCGTAAATGATACGCATAGGAGGACAGAGCGCGTGCGCAATGAAAAAAAGACCGGTTGTGGTACCCTGCGTGCACAAGTTTTCCCACTGCTCTAAAAATGCGACCAGTAGGTACGGGGTACGTGTTGTGATGTCCGCTCCCAATAAGTTGTCCTCTATTTGCTCCCGCTTGAATAGAAGTTCGGGTTCACGCAAGACCTGCTCGTTCTGTCCGGAGAAGAGAAAGAATAGATATGTTCAGTGTAAATCATGTGTTGCATATAAGGTGCCATTATCATGCGGCGGATTTATATAGGACAAACCGGGCGGTGCATCAATGTGAGACTAAGGGAACACTTAACCTCCTTAACGGCTACTGGCGGGTGGCACTTGCCAGCTCATTGTAGGGAGTGTGGCTGCCAACCTATGGCAGATAAAGCCACTTGTTTGTTTGGCCATCGGGACAAATGCACTAGGGAAGTCATGGAGGCTTTTTTCATTGAAATGGAGGGGGAAAGGTGCGTAAGTAAGCCGTCTGTGGCCCTTGGTGAAAAGGAGGTTCGATACCTGGGTTCATCGCTGCCATGTTGAAGCGATTATTACTTTTTTAACGACTGTTACGCATGTTTTTGGCCACTATGAAGTTTTGTTCTTTCTTCTGTTTTCTCGGTTATTACACACGTGTTGCTTATCACAATGATTAGGCCTTTTTCGTACCCTGTTCGCTCTGCTGCGCAGACGCCTTTGGTGTGCCACGTGACTAGGTAGGCTGCTTGATATATGTGCGTGTGCTTTCCAATAAAGTTTAGTTGCGAGTTCAGCGCCTTGTCGTCTCTTCATCAGTCCTTGTCTAAATTTTGCGCTGCTTTTACATTCCAAGTTCTAACATCCACGCAATGATTTCAACTGAAATCATGCGCGTCCTGTATCTACGATGGGAAAACAAAAAGAAATGTTGAACATAGCACAAAAGCTCCAACAGTTTAACCCTAGCCGTACGCTTGTCCTTTTTCCAGCACGTTTCGCCAAACACGGTGTCTCCGCTTATTCTGTAGCATTGTGAGTCGAGTGCCCACTGTCGAATGAACATTCTCCTGGCTGTCTTTATTTTCGGCATGGCTGAGAAGGAAAGCACAGGAGCAGATAGCCAGAGTGCTAAAAAAGTCACAGTTTCACCGCAAGGGCGAAGCAGTGAATGCGATAGCAACAATTTCTAATTTTAATTGAAGTGAGGCTGGAAGCTAACTCTTTTGGATCCGATCTCACGCAACTCTACGAAATGCTGGTTTAAGAGCATACGGCCGCTCCAGGGACACTGTTCGCACATTGTCCTCGCGTTGAGAGTGGAGCACGTAGGAGCCAGCCGCCCGCTGTCGGCTGCTGAGATTGCGAGATAACGCGTGCACCAGCGATGACCGCGCTCGTAAAACCAAAGGGTGCAGTGGCTGCATGAGGGACACCCCCCCCCCCCCCACCCTTGCGTCTTTCCGCGCTTTTTAAAGACGCGCGGGGCGTTTCCTCTCCTTGAGCATTCCGCGGCTCGTCGAACAGGCGGGGGGGATCTTATCGCACACGCCTCGGAGCAACGGAGATGGGCCGGCTCGTTTGAAGGCCGCTTCAGCGGCGTTTGTCGCCCCCGCTTCCGCACTGTTACCCGCTGGTATTTTTCTTCGTGGCTTTTACTTATATATATATATATATATATATATATATATATATATATATATATATATATATATATATATATATATATATATATATATATATATACGGGACATGACGGCAAAGATCAGCCGATAGTGTCCATATAATTGCTATCGCAATAAAAAAATTCGGCAGATTCCACGTACCTTGGGAATCGATGTTATGCGAAGCATGCGGAGGGAAGGTGACTGTGTTTGTAATTTTTTATTGAGCTAAACGTTACGAAATGACGCTAAAGATATGTACAAATGTTGCACGCACAGATATATGTTGCACAGTCGCATATGTTTTGTATAAAAACTTGTTCACAGTTGCGTAACGATGCCAACAGCAACATGGGCATTAGCAACAACAGAAGCGTTAAACTGATATGTAGCGCTTGTGCTCGCGAGGATGGTAGGCCTGGACAGTAAAACATATATCAACTTCAGTGGATGACGCTTTACTACAATTGACGTTAACCCGGCGGGACGGCTGGATCATCGGAGTATATATGCAATGTTTATAAAATTGGATAGCCAGCACTACAACGACAATTGACATTTTACGAGCATTAGTGTCATGGCTCTGTGTGTTGTTCCTCTTCTCTGTGCCTGTCATGATGCGCTACGTCTTATGAACCATGAACCCCAATCAACTAACCCGACAACGTGCCTTAGCTATTCGAAAAGCAGTTCCGAGACCTGGCGTGGCTCTGCGGTATAATGTTTGATTGCCACGCAGAATACTTGGGTTCGATTCCTGTTGGGACCCTGACATTTATTATTTGCATTCGTCCGGTCAACGCTGGTGATGTCAGCTTTTAACGCCCTCGCCTTAAAAGTACCAATATTTGTTCTCGCCGTTCCTGGGTAGTATAAACTGTCAATCACCTGTGGCACATAACCGCATACCTGTGGCACATACCCGCCCGTGGTATGTGCCACAGGGTTTGCCCGAAAGGGTTTGACGACGTACGCGAAGGGATTGTGACATTATTCATGTCACGACCAGCGAGTCATATTCGTCAAACCATCTTACTCTCACATACTAATTTTGGTCTACCCCAAGTTAAAGGGGTGATCGCGAGAGCACCCAGACGTAGGCGGCTAGATAGATAGTTAGATAGATAGATAGATACGTAGATATAAACGCTAAAACTGCCTGCAGTACGCAAAGAAATGCTTCGCATTTAATAAGAGGGACGCTTACCATTGGCCGGTGCGAATCGCGTTGAGCCAATTTTTCCCCTGGCAGTGAACAATTTCCCTTATATTTCTAATTTCCCTTAAACAGAAATTAGAAACAAACAAAACAGCAGTGTGCACATTACATTTTAGTTTTTTTTTCTTTGGCTCTTCACTCTCCTTTCTCCTGACCACTCTCCGTGGTTTCACATTCGCAACTGCTCGCGCCTTATCAGCACGGCGTCCTATCACGTGGTCGTGACGTTGACGAAGGCAGTAGGCAGTAATCCAAGATGAAAAACTTTATTTGGGCCGAACTTGTGGCCGGTAAACTGAAGGTGAGATTACAGCAGTAAACGCTGGCACTGATAGCGGCGAACAGAGCGTCGGCCGTCGATAAACTGAACATCGCTAGAACGCGCCGGCTTTTATAAATCACGCGTCGAGCATTCTAGCCTTATCACTAGTCGTCGCGCACGCTCTGGAATAATCTTGAGTGTTAGCGTCTTGCATGCAATCTTAACAAAACGATCTAGTACAACCGAGAAGCTTCTAGAACAATAAGGCGCGGTCTGCGCCGAGCATGCGGGCAGTCTTTGTGGGCGAACACCGAGTACAGAAAAATAAGAAAGGCGCGTGGCAATGCCGCCCTCTGAAAAAGCGTCGTCTTGATGCTTACAAAAGAACAAGGGGAAAAAAATACATGCAGCAATAAATCACAACAATAAAGAAAAAAAAGTACAATAATAAAGCGATAAGTGCAGTCCTCAGGTTCGCTAACGCGCGAAATACGGCTTGAGGCGCACGACATGGACGACTTCAGGTCGCGCACGGCGATGTTGAGAGTTCGTAATGCCGTCCGGGACGACCTCGTAGTCCAGAGCACCGAGACGTCGAAGCACCTTGTATGGCCCGAAGGATCGCCGAAGAAGTTTTTCACAAAGTCCACGTCGGCGTATCGGTGTCCACACCCAAACGCGGTCGCCGGGCTGGTATTCCACGAAGCGTCGTCGAAGATTGTAGCGGCGGCTGTCAGTCGTCTGCTGATTGTTGATCCGTAGGCGGGCGAGCTGTCGTGCTTCTTCGGCGCGCTGTAGGTAGGCGGTCACGTCGGTGTTTTCCTCGTCGCTCACGTTTGGTAACATGGCGTCGAGAGTCGTTGCCGGGCTCCGTCCGTAGACCAACTTGTACGGCGTCATCTGCGTCGTTTCTTGTACGGCCGTGTTGTACGCGAAGGTCACGTACGGAAGGATGGCGTCCCACGTCTTGTGTTCGACGTCGACGTACATGGCCAGCATGTCGGCGATGGTCTTATTTAGGCGCTCGGTCAGGCCGTTGGTCTGTGGGTGGTACGCGGTGGTCCGGCGGTGGCTTGTGTGGCTGTATCCCAAAATCGCCTGAGTTAGGTCAGCCGTAAACGCCGTACCTCTGTCGGTAATGAGAACCTCTGGGGCGCCGTGTCGAAGGACGATGTTCTCAACGAAGAACTTGGCTACCTCGGCGGCACTGCCTTTAGGCAGGGCCTTTGTTTCGGCGTAGCGCGTGAGGTAGTCGGTAGCCACGACGATCCATTTATTTCCGCAAGTCGACGTTGGGAACGGCCCCAGGAGGTCCATCCCTATCTGCTGAAACGGTCGCCGAGGAGGCTCGATCGGCTGAAGGAAGCCTGCTGGTCTGGTGGGCGGTGTCTTCCGTCGCTGACAGTCTCGGCACGTCCTTACGTAGCGGGCGACGTCGGCGGCAAGGCGCGGCCAGTAGTACTTTTCCTGTACTCTTGCGAGCGTGCGGGAAAGTCCGAGGTGTCCAGCCGTTGGGTTGTCGTGTAGTGCCTGGAGGACTTCTGGACGCATTGCTGAAGGCACTACGAGAAGGTAGTCGGCTCGAAGCGGCGAGAAATTCTTCTTTATGAGAACGCTGTTTCGCAAGAGAAAAGATGCGAGTCCTCGCTTGAACGCCTTCGGAACAATGGCTGTCTTGCCTTCGAGGTACTCCATAAGGCCCCTGAGTTCCGGGTCGGCTCGCTGTTGTTCGGCGAAGTCGTTGGCACTTATGGTTCCCAAGAAGAAGTCATCCTCGTGGTCGTCCTGCGGCGGCGGGTCGACGGGGCCGCGAGACAAGCAGTCGGCGTCAGAATGTTTTCGGCCGGACTTGTAAACGACCGTGACGTCGAATTCTTGAAGCCTTAGACTCCATCTTGTGAGACGACCTGATGGGTCCTTCAAGTTAGCTAGCCAACACAAGGCGTGGTGGTCGCTCACAACTTTGAAGGGCCTGCCATAGAGGTAGGGGCGAAACTTTGACGTAGCCCAGATGATGGCGAGGCACTCTTTTTCTGTTGTGGAATAGTTGGCCTCTGCCTTGGATAGCGACCGGCTAGCATAACTGATGACCCTTTCCAGTCCGTCCGTCCTCTGCACAAGGACGGCGCCGAGTCCTACGCTGCTTGCGTCGGTGTGCACTTCTGTTTCGGCGTGTTCGTCGAAATGCGCAAGTAACGGAGGCGTTTGTAGGCGTCGTTTTAGTTCTTGAAATGCTTGTTCCTGCGGCGTTTCCCACTTGAACTCGACGTCAGTCCTGGTAAGGTTAGTGAGTGGCTCGGCGATAATAATAATAATATCTGGGGGTTAACGTCCCAAAACCACGATATGATTATGAGAGACGCCGTAGTGGAGGGCTCCGGAAATTTGGACCATCTGTTGTTCTTTAACGTGCACTGACATCGCACAGTACACGGGCCTCTACCATTTCGCCTTCATCGAAGTGCGACCGCCGCGGCCGGGATCGAACCCGCGACCTTCGGGTCAGCAGCCGAGCACCGTAGCCACTGTTCCACCGAGGCGGACGGCTCGGCGATGCGGGCAAAGTTTTTGACGAACCGCCTGTAGTAGGCGCACAGGCCGAGAAATCGACGCACGGCCTTCTTGTCGGCTGGTGGCGGGAACGTAGCGATGGCGGCTGTCTTCTGCGGGTCGGGGCGTACTCCGGACTTGCTTATCACGTGGCCCAAGAACAAGAGTTCCTCGTAGGCGAAACGGCACTTTTGCGGCTTCAGGGTAAGTCCGGAGCTCTTGATTGCTTGAAGTACAGCTTCAAGGCGCCGCAGGTGTTCGTCGAAGTTCGAGGAAAACACAACGACGTCGTCCAAGTACACAAGGCAAGTCTGCCACTTCAAGCCGGCCAGTACGGTATCCATAACGCGTTGGAAGGTCGCGGGGGGCCGAGCAAGGACCAAAAGGCATTACCTTGAACTCGAACAGGCCGTCTGGAGTTATGAAAGCAGTTTTTTCTCGGTCTCTCTCGTCGACTTCGATTTGCCAGTAGCCTGTCTTGAGGTCCATCGACGAAAAGTACTTCGCGTTGTGGAGTCGATCCAGGGCGTCGTCTATCCGCGGGAGGGGGGTACATGTCTTTTTTCGTCATCGTGTTCAGGCGACGATAGTCGACACAGAAACGCAGCGTCCCGTCCTTCTTCTTCACCAATACCACGGGAGACGCCCAGGGACTCTTGGACGGCTGGATTATGTCGTCGAGTAGCATTTCGTCGACTTGCTTCTTTACGGCTTCGCGTTCTCGCGTCGAAATTCGATACGGGCTCTGACGCACTGGTCGGGCACTTTCTTCGGTTATGATACGATGTTTGGCGAGTCTGTCGAATTCTTGACGACGATGAGAAGCAGTCCTTGAATTGCAGGAGCAGATTTTTGAGCTGGTCCTGCTTCTGCTTTGGGAGGCTGGGGTTGACGTCGAAATCTGCTTCGGGACCTCGATTCGTCGAAGGATGTTCGGCAATATCGGAGAGGGCGAAAGCATTGCTGGTGTCCACGAATTTCTCGATGTAGGCGACCGTTGTACCACGGTTGAGGTGCCTATATTCGTGGCTGAAGTTTGTCAGCAGTACCCTTGCTTTGCCGTCGCGCAACTCGACGATGCCTCTTGCGACGCAAATCTGACGGTTCACAAGCAGGTGCTGATCGCCCTCGACGACGCCTTCAAGGTTAGCGGGTATTTCGGTGCCGACGGAAATGACGACGCTGGAGATAGGCGGAACGGTGATTTGCTCTTCTATTACATTCAAGGCATGATTCTCCGGCGTCGTGTGGGGCGGCAACGCTTTTTCTGAAGTCAGTGTTATCGACTCAGACCTCAGGTCGATGATGGCGCCGTGTTTACTTAGGAAGTCCATCCCCAGTATCACATCCCTGGAGCAGTGCTGCAGAATTAGAAAGCTGGCGGGATAAGTCCGATTATTGACGGTGACTCTTGCTGTGCAAACACCGGCCGGCATTATTATATGACTCCCAGCGGTCCGGATTTCAGGGCCTTGCCAAGCAGTCTTCACTTTCTTCAGCTTCGTCGCGAAAGGCCCACTGACGACGGAATAGTCGGCTCCAGTGTCGACGAGAGCGGTGACGTTGTGACCGTCGAATATTATGTCGAGGTCGCTGGTTCGTCGTCGTGCGTTGCAGTTGGGTCGCGGCGTCGGATCACGGCTGCGTCGAAATGTTGCTCTGCTTTCATATTGCGTCGTCACGTCTTCGTCGGCCCAGGACGTTTCGTCAGCAGGGCTTCGTCTGCTTCGCGTCGTGTTCTGCAGGTTTCGTCGCGTTGTCGTCGTCGGCGGCCGCGGAGGATCTTCGGCATTTCGTCGTACAGCAACCGCACCTCCATCGGTTGCTGCCCTTAGTTTCCCGGATACGGGCTAGGCGACGGGCCCCGGTTTGGGCCGGTGTACTGCCGGCGGTGCGGTGAGGTGTAGCGACCTGGCGACGGCGATCGAGAAGGACTTCGCGGCGTCCATTGCGCTCCTGCCAGGTAGTCGGCGATGTCCCGTGGTCGTTCACCTCGCTGCGGACGTGGTGCGTTCACGGCGAAGCCACGCAGTCCCATCTCACGGTATTGGCAGCGGCGATACGTGTGACCGGCTTCTCCGCAGTGATAACATAGTGGGCGGTGGTCGGGTGCACGCCAAACGTCGGTCTTTCTCGGCGTGTATCGCTGGCCGGCTGGTGCGCGGTATGAAGTCGGTGGTGGCGTCTGGCGGCGGAACTGCGGTGGAGTGGCTTCTTGACGGGGGGCGAGGAGGGGGAACGGGACGGCGGACAGCAGCAGCGTAGCTCACGGCTTGGAGTTGCGGCTGCGTTGCCTCAGGGATGCCGAGCGATTGCTGGATTTCCTCTCTGACGATGTCTGCTATGGAGGAAACTTGTGGCTGGCACGACGGCATCATTCGGCGAAGTTCTTCTCGCACCACGGCTATTATAGTCTCGCGCAGGTCGTCTGGGCTTAGTGATTGAATGCCTCCGTAGCCTGGCGTCGACCGGCGATCGAATTGCCGTGTGCGCATTTCTAGCGTCTTTTCGATCGTAGTCGCTTCCGAGAGGAATTCCTGAACAGTCTTCGGTGGGTTTCTCATCAATCCCGCGAAGAGTTCTTGCTTGACCCCTCGCATGAGCAAACGGACCTTCTTCTCCTCGGGCATGTCGGGGTCAGCGTGCCGGAACAGCCGCTTCATTTCTTCCACGAAGATGGTGACATTTTCGTTCGTGAGTTGCACCCGCGTCTCCAGCAATGTCGCGGCTCTTTCCTTGCGGGCGATGCTCCTGAACGTGTCCAGGAATGTGCCGCGGAAGAGATCCCAGGTTTGAAGGGCCGACTCCCGGTTCTCGAACCAGGTCCTTGCTGAGTCTTCTAGGTAAAAGTAGGCCCGGCGCAGCTTCTCGTCGGAGTCCCAGTGGTTGAACGTGGCGACCCGCTCGTATTCCTCCAGCCAGCTTTCTGGATCCTCGCATGGTGAACCGCGGAAAGTCGCCGGCTCTCGGGGTTGGTGCATGACGACCGTTGTGGGCGGTACAGGGGCTGCCATCGTATCCGTGGTCGCTGTCGTGGTTTTGGGCTGCCTGGTTGTCTCGGGGAGTAGCCCGTACTCTGGCTGAAGTCCCTTCTGCCTGCGGCTAGCTCGAGATTCAGGGTTCTCCTTAGCGTCAGCTTCTTCGTGGCTTGAGCTTGGGTCAGTGCTTCGCGGGGGGCGTCCGGAGCATGGACGAAGCAGCACCTCCACCAGATGTCACGTGGTCGTGACGTTGACGAAGGCAGTAGGCAGTAATCCAAGATGAAAAACTTTATTTGGGCCGAACTTGTGGCCGGTAAACTGAAGGTGAGATTACAGCAGTAAACGCTGGCACTGATAGCGGCGAACAGAGCGTCGGCCGTCGATAAACTGAACATCGCTAGAACGCGCCGGCTTTTATAAATCACGCGTCGAACATTCTAGCCTTATCACTAGTCGTCGCGCACGCTCTGGAATAATCTTGAGTGTTAGCGTCTTGCATGCAATCTTTATTCTTTATTCTTTATTCAATGATTACCCCGCTTAGCCCGAAGGCGCTGCAGCAGGGGGGTTACAATGTCAAGAAAAATACATCTTCATTGTTTGAGCACACTTGTTCACTTGATAAGCGATTCCACTCGCTGATGGATCGAACAAAAAATGAATTAGCATACAAAGTAGATCTGGTACGGTATTCTAGGATCTTGAAACAATGATCATTGCGCGAAGATACATAATGAGGACTGTGAAGGTACATTTCCTTTCGAATGCCAGTTTTACCATGGAATATTTGATAAAGGAGCTTTAATCGCAATTTTCTTCGACGGGATGAAAGTAATTCCCATCCTAGCGCATTTTTCATATTGGTCCAACTGTCATTTCTTGAGTAGCGATTTAGGACAAACCTTGCAGCTCTGTTCTGTATGTTTTCAACTTTGTCACTCAAAGTAATTTGCCAGGGGTCCCACACGGCACAAGCGTATTCAAGTATAGGGCGAACGTATGTTAAATACGCCGTTGATTTTAAGCATGTCGGCGCATGTCTCAGGTTTCTCTGTATAAAGTTCAATGACTTGGCGGCCTTCGCAACAACTGAATCAACGTGCGCATTCCATGAACAGTCGGCTGAAAAAGTTACACCCAGATATTTATACTGTGGTTTTTGGATTACTATACTATCGCTAATAATGTACTCTGAGGTTAACCTGGTTTTTTTACGCGTGGAAGTAACATGAACGCATTTTCTGGCATTTAATGTCATTTTCCATCTTGAACACCATACTTGAACACGCGATAGGTCACTTTGTAGCAAGGCGACATCACCGACATTTCTAATTTTCCTGTACAAGACGCAGTCATCTGCAAACAGTCGTATATTAGAATTAATTCCTGAGCAAATGTCATTTATATAGACTAAAAACAAAAGTGGCCCCAGGACTGAGCCCTGTGGCATCCCTGATGTGATGTTTACAAAACTTGATTTTCTGCCATTTTAATACTACGCACTGTTGGCGGCCTGAAAGATAATTTTCTATCCATACCAGAACTGCGTGGTCAATGTTTAGCGCTGCAAGTTTACTTAAAAGAAAAGAGTGCGAAACAGTGTCGAAAGCTTTTTGGAAGTCCAGGAAAAGGCAATCGATTTGTCCGCCGCTGTCTATTTCAGATACCACGTCATGGTAAAATTCAATTAGTTGTGTTGTGCAAGATAAGCCCTTACGAAACCCATGTTGCTGAGGGACTAGCAAGTTGTTTGTTGATAAATGTGCCATTATTTCTTTATACAGAATATGTTCCAATAACTTGCAGGGTATGGACGTAAGTGAAATAGGCCTGTAGTTGGTTACGTCTTTCTTAGACCCACCTTTATGAATAGGAACCGTATGCGCAATTTTCCAGTCATCTGGGAGGGTACCGGAGGACAAAGACTTTGTGTAGATCACGTGCAGATAAAGAGAGATCGGCTCAGAACACTGCTTTAAAATTCGAGGTGAAATTCCGTCCGGTCCAAATGCCTTATTATCGGTAATTTTGTTTAGTAAGGCCCCTGATTCCGTTCACACTTAACTCTACTGATTGCATATTTGGCACGGAACTTGTGCATTGCGAATCACCAGAGCTATATTTCGGCAAGTATACGGAAAGAAAATAGTTATTTAAACAAGTAGCTTTCTCAGTATCATCTAATAACTCCTCATTATTGAAGACAATTTTGGTGATTCCCGATGGATCTGCTCCGTAGGTTTTCATGTATTGCCAGAACGCCTTTGAATTAGATTTTATTTTGTTTCCGAGTTTTTCAAAGTAGTACCACTTAGCATCCTTTATATTGTGCTTGAACTCACGAGTCACATCATTCAAGCTTTCAAAATGACGACGGCTATTAGTTCTTTTATATTTTAAATATATGCGCCTTCTTTTCCTTACTATTCTTAAGATACGCGCAGTCATCCATGGTTTGTTTCGCTTTCTAAGTCTACCGCATTTGATACTGGGAATGTAGGTTTCAGTAAGCTCTTTGATTTTTTGTTTAAACTTATCCCATAATTCTTGTATGTCACAATCATCTGAGATGCATTCAAAAAGTGGCAGATAATCAAGAAGCTTCCTTGATATGCTAGCGTAATCACCTCTGTCATATAAGTACACTGTTCTTGTCTCTTGTTTCGTTTGTCTTCTACTTTTGGTTTGGGCAATGGCGACGACAGCATGGTGGTCACTTATTCCTGGAACGACATTTACTGAATTCACCATCTTTGGCGAGTTGCAGAAAACAAGGTCCAATGTATTAGTGCCACGAGTTGGAGTAGTAACATATTGGATTAACCCGCAAGAATCTACAATATGTTTCATCTCCAGGTTTAAGATTCCACCCGCTGTCATCTCACAAGTTCCGTCACGCCAAGATAAGTCAGGCAAGTTAAAGTCTCCCGCCAAAATGAACGTGTGGCAAGAAGCTTCCAAAACAATTTCATGCAAAAACTTTAACGCGGTTACGGACGAGTTAGGAGACCGATAGAAAGTGCCTGCTACGAACGAGGAATTGTCTCGCATAGTAATTTTGCACCACACGGATTCTACTTCTTCATGACCTATATCTAATTCAGATGAACTTAAAGAGCGACGAACTAAAAGAAAAACGCCCCCCACCCGCGCGGGATCTATCTTTTCGATAAGCAGCAAAGTCGCCCGGAAACACTTCGCTATCTCTAATAGAAGGGTCCAGCCACGATTCAGTTCCGAATACTAGATCAGCTCTTACAGAGTCGATAAGAGCCGCGAGTTCGTCAGCTTTATTGACAACGCTTCTACAGTTCACTGTCAAAGTAATCAGATGTTGTATTTTACGCCCCCTTTTCTCTGGCGAGGGCGAATCTTAACAAAACGATCTACTACAACCGAGAAGCTTCTAGAACAATAAGGCGCGGTCTGCGCCGAGCATGCGGGCAGTCTTTGTGGGCGAAAACCGAGTACAGAAAAATAAGAAAGGCGCGTGGCAATATGCTGGCCCCTCACTGCCAACTTCCCTGCTGCCAGCGGTTGTTTTCACGATGATGGTTGAACTGGAGGGCTTGATAACCGCGTAGGTTTCGCCACAATACCGTCTGGTACCAGTCTCAAACTGCGTCCTAAACCGAGACTTGCGGCTAAATGGTATTCATACAGGCGCCGAGATCGAAAATTTGCATTTAAAGGCATTTAGGCACAAACGCCAAAAGTGGCATTTATAGGCAGTATAAGAACACCAGGGAAACCCTTCTCGACCTCTAATTCATGCTCATTTGCAAAAGTTGGTGACACGATCGCAATGAACAAAATAGGGCATTTGCCTAAAATCCGGTCACTAGTCATCATCATCGCAGTCGTTGTCAGTCTGTTTTACGTACACTGCAGGACGGCGGCGTCTCCCGCTCATTTTCAATTTACTCCGTGCTGTGTGAGCTGACTTATACGCATGAAAAAAAAAGCACACACATACACAAAATTAAATAAGACCTAATAGATCATTCTTTAGTGAAAAATGAATTAAAGAGGAGGGGGGTTCAGGCGACGGTGGCCCCCCATTTGCGTAATAAACTGCATATATGAAATAGTTTGGAGGCTATACTTTACTCCAACAGAGATTATTTTCTGTGAAGCGAAATCTATGCGACGCTTGTTTCACCTGCTCCTGCGACGCACTCAAAACCGGCCGGTGGCCGGCTTTGTGCCGACGACGTAGCGAAACCTATTTCTAATCGCTTGGAAGTTGTTGCTGATGACTCTCCAGGACGCTACCACGCACGATCACACAAGCTTGATTTTGTTACCGCTGCCAGTGTTCATAGCTCTTCGTGATTCGGCACAGAAACGAGGTATGTGCGGCGTCCAGGCTCAGAGGCTTGCGCTCGTGTGCGCACGGCCGCTCGATGATCGGAGAAACACGTGAGATCCAGCGCACTCTGCGTGGCCGGAATCCGACGTGAGTTGACACACTGCTGTACTCGCTCGTTATGCTTTTGCCGCTCTCATTTCGAGTGTATAGGCTAAGGATCAACCGTGACGCGCGGCAATGCCATACCAATCTTAAGTAGAGAGAGGAAAAAGAAGCCTTTGTGCTTTTCACGTACGTCCACTAGAACTGGGACCGGCACTCATTAGAAGGAGAAAAGCCGCCGAAGCATGCAGGGCGCTTGGCGTGACGTGGTAATAAAATCTCAAATGGCGGTTATAAATCGCGTGATGGAAGAGTCCCCGCGCAGCAAATTTAGACTCTGACATCCTTTTACTACGTTCCTAGGGAGTGGTAGTCAAACTATGTCATGTACCGCGTTTTACTCATACATGAGGTAGTAATTTTAGAAGCGAGGGAGTTTTCAGAGGTAACGTGCCGCAAAAATCCCCAATCTCAGTTAACTTTAGCCTACTGTGAATGTATTCCACTATGGCAGTGCGGTAAGCTATACATAACGTTTACTATCAGTTGTGGTGGTTCCGGCATGTTGATATGACATTATCAATAAATTCTAGGCGCACAAACAGACGAGGACAAAAAAAAAAACACGCATGACACACAGTGCCTGTGTGTCATGCGTGTTTTTTGTCCTTGTCTGTTTGTGTGCTTAAGAAATGTACGACGATTTGGACTATGATGTGCTCTGCTATGGGAGAGCGTTACAATGTCCCAGTACAGTAATTTCCACAAGAAAAAGAGGACACTCTACTTCACAAAGTTAGTAGATAAAATTTCTTAACGGTGATGCACGCCTACCAAAATAACCACCGCGTCTGTGCAGCCTAATAGCCATGTTTTACAGCGAAAGCTGTTATGAGATCACAACAAGGGTCGTTCCTGCGCCGTAGTTGTCCTCCGCCGCCGCCGCCGCCGCCGCCGGTGTCCGTAACCAATATCGCACTAAATAAGAAAAAAACTAAATAAATAAAAGCACCTATGACAGAATGGGAATCGAACCCGGGTACTCTGCGTGGCAGCCCAGCACTCTACCACTGAGCTACGCCGCTGCTTGAAACTGCGGTGCAAACTTGCCCTATGCGTGCTTCATGTCGGGTAAGGAATCGCGTTAACGTATGTTGTAAAGCGTTTTAGAACAGTAAAGTAAGAACCAGGCGTCACACAATGCGAATTGCGTAACGAGTGGGGGCGTTCAATGCTCCAACCCATTACAAAAGCCTCAGGCAAAATTCTTCGTCGTCGTCAGCCACAGCATCAACAAAGTGCTCATAATGGGTTACAAGAGTGTAGCGGGTCCTGTAATGACGAATAATGGCATAGTAGACGCTTCCCCACTACACAAAAATTATGATGATTTATGGCGTAGTGGGTACCATGCAAATGCGCTTGTAGTAGTTGCCCCAAGAGTGTTTTAAAAAGTCTCTAAAAAGGCCGCTCTCCCAGCTTTCGCTGTGACTGTGCTGCGCGTTCCGCGCAGGCCACGCGGTTTTTTTGGTGAAATTTTCGAGTGACACAATGGGAAATGCCGACATATCGACAAAGAAGGAAATGTACGCCGTCGAGGGCATCATTCCTAAAATAAAACCTTGAGCTTTCTTGACGCCACAGTCCACCCACTGGCATTCACAATCAGTGGTAATGCACGGACATCTTTCTTGTTTGTGGAGAATCTTATCCTTAAACGATGTGCAAAACGCTGGTTGTGGTTCTGGATATGGTTTAGTTATCCTACAAATAGCTTTTTTTTTTTATTTATATATGAAAAATATGGGAAGGTAGGCTACGTAAGAGCCGGCTATCCCAACATCATGGCAGCAATATAGAAGGTACATACAAAGATAATAAAATAAAACACTAAAAGAAGAAAAATAATTAGAAGCACTATTAAGTACAGGATGCTTATTAAAAGCAATTAAATTCCACTACTTGTAACAGATTTGTAAATGAAATGCCCAGTCTCGACGCTCACACACCGCGGTGGTCGAGTTGTGATGTTCGACTGCTGAAGCAGAGGTCGCGGGATCGAATCCCGGACGCGGCGGCCCCATTTTGATGTAGGTGAAATGCTAGAAACCGGTGTGCTTGGACTTAGGTGCACGATAAAGAACCCCTGGGGGTTGAAATTGTCCGGAACCCTCCACTATGGCGTCTCTCATAATCATATGGTGACTCATAATCATATGGTGACTCATAATCATATGGTACACATGTTCTTAAAACGTCTGAAATCCGTGTGTCTTTTTCGTTAGCTAACTGCGCCTCATTAGGACCGATCGACTGGGTATCTAACACCCAAATTTCGGGTATGGTTTACCGCGATAAACAATTTCCATATCTTCCAAAATGCATTTTCTCCACTACAAATATCTATGAATAATGGCTGTCCGTTCCGTTCTTGGCACAATTTTAGGTGCAGTGTCACGTTTCACGTGGTTGTTCAGTGCAAAGACGCTGGTTGAACTTTGGATGAGCTGCGAGACGCAACGCGACGCGCGCTCTCATACACGCGCGTCCTTGTCTGCCCTCAAGTACGCCCATGTGAAAACACCTTAAAGGCTACACTGCTCGTAACTATTGTAGTGAGGTCGGGATGCACCGCCACTATGCATGATTTTTTTGGTGCAGGAAAGCTGCCGTGTACTTCTTGTAATTTGTCTATTCACATCACAGAATCAACCACACAAGCATGAGCGCATGACGAAAGCTGAGCGCGTATATATGTCGGATAAACAAACAAGAATGTTAAAAATTTTTCCGAGGGTGATATTTGAACTAAAGTCATGTAATGCCGAAGGCCTATGCTAAAATTTGAAGGACACACTGTAAATTCCGAAGTGTGTTCGGCGAACGTCTGTGCCCATTGAGACGGGGTCGGTCAGAATGGAACGCGATGCGCGCGTCTCCCTTCTTGCATGATTGGCCACGCTGGGCCACGGTGTTAGAAGTACAGGTGGAACGACGGAGCGCATCCGCCGTGCGCTCGCTGCGTCGAACTTCGGTTCCTCCGCTCCATCGCGCCGCCAGAGGGCAGGAGGGGTCACGTGGCCGAGACGGCCGAAAGCCGGGCGAGCAGGCCCCGATTGCGCCTTTGTGGCGAGCGGACGCCAACGCAGTTGTGGCCAACGTTGTGCTGTTGTTATCAATCTTTTTTGTGCGATGACAGGCTACGCTGTTCGTGTGAGCAAGCCGTGAAATGGGCAAGAAGCATTTTGTGCCACGGTGCAAATCTGGTGACAAGACCTGCGCTGAAAAAGCGACGCTCTTTGCTGCACCCCGAGAAGCGGACCGCGTGGAAGGTATGGCGCAATGCAATTCCGCGCAAGGACCGCGTGCTGCAGTCGACTGACTATGTCTGCGAGAAGCACGAGCCGAGGTACGTAACGAAGACGTGGAAAGCTGTATACAAAGGCCATGTTCTTGTGAGTACACCACGAAAGGTGGCTTCAGCTAGAGACGCCGCGCCGATGAAGTTTTCCGTCTGCCGTGCTCACTGAGAAAAAAGAAGGAATGCGCCTGCGGATTGTTCATACCCTCCTGACATCAAACGGCGCCACGTGAGACTGGAAATTCAACCAGATTTCAAGAACTTACGCTAACCGAGACCTCGCAGGCGTGCGACGTCGTCAGCGAGATGGATAAAAGAATCTGTATGGGATCTGACGCCACAGAATTCGACACAAAGCCAGTCGCGGTGTCAGCCACAAGTTTGATCGAGGAAGTTTTTGAGCGTGGTAATAGCGTGCATTTCCCAACAAGAGCGTGGGCTTTCCACAGAGTTGACGTTGAAGGCTTGAGAACAGTCATGTATTGTGAAGTTTTCATGACTAGAACGGCAGCTACACAGCCGGATGGTTCCACTGCTGGCGCGAGCTAAAACTATTATGCTGCTGCTCCCAGCCGCGTCGTCATGAAAACAGTGGCGAGTGCGTCGGCATTTATACGTGTGGCGTCGAATATTCCAGCCTTATCACTGGTTGTCGCGCAAGCTCTGGAATAAGCTCGAGTGTTCGCGTCTTGCGTGCAATCTTAACAAAACGATCTACAATAATCGGGAGCGGGAAGCTTCTCGAACAAAGCGGCACGGTTTGCGCTGAGCATTGCTGACAGTCTTTGTCGGCGAAAACCGAATACAGCAACTGTGAAAATTAGAAACGCGCGTGGCAATATTTTAACGCGACTTCACTGCAATACGCTTAAATTTCACATGTCCACACATGTCGCATTCGGCATTTCACATTTCGCATTCGGCACGATTTCACATATCCGAATGCGATAGCATCCGCCTATCGCGAACCATCGAGGTGGTGAATTGAACATATTCCACAAATATCTACGGCTGTGTGGTCAGTATCTAGGATTTGTTCGTCTCTTTTGTTTATTTATTTTTATGCTCGTTAATAGAGCGAATGCAGACTTTTTTTATTTATTTCGAGCGGCGTTCGCGGCCCCGAAGCGACCATCCATTCCTCGCATCGGCCACGGGTACTGGGGCGCCATCTCGCGCCCTCTCCACAAAACGAGGACCGAAGTTCATCGTTTCTGGGGGGCGCCGTCAGTCCACCTATAATACTTCTAACACCGTGCGCTGGGCACAGCGACGCTTCGCAACCAAAGCGCGAGCGCTGTTGCGAAGAAGGTGCGGCGTGTTGCGTGCCGCCGAAGCGGCGTCTCAGGCCTAGTTCACCTCGCACCCACTCTGGCGCCCCTGCTCGTCCCACGGAGAAGCGCTTCCACATGCATTGGTACGCGTGACAGTGAATCTAATCGGGCCGTAAGTAACGCGTTTTGCAGTTGCACATCACAGGTTGAATATTGAAGTCGTTAATAGAAGGGCCTATTAAGTGCTGGACAAATAGTGCGAATTTGGATGCGATTTGCCGTACGGCTGTTCGTGCCAACAGCCGCACCCGACAGACGTCCAAAGGTTCCAACAGCATGCGGAGACGATTCGCACGCCGCGGGGGCATCCAACTTGCTGAATGTTGCCGCGTGGTTACCGCACCGGTCTGGACGGCCGCAGCCAATGGCAGCACGGAAAAGCGCCACACGCCACTGCTGGCGCCCATGTCCCCGTGTCGCTGGTTCGTCGCTCCGATGCCCCCGTTACAGGGCTAGGCCTGCAGGCTAGGCACTGTGCCCCCCGTCGATGGCCCTGGTATTTGTGGATGTGGCCGTTGACGGTGGCATGAAAAACATTGGATAAACTGTTTCTGACGTGAATTAACTCATGATTGAATAAAGTGATGCTTGCAGTGTGCCATTTCTGCAAGGCGACGTCTGTTTCCGAACCACCAACGAGATGTTGAGCCGCGATGGAAGGCCGTTTCACAGGTAGAGGTGTGCGCCGTGGAGGTTTCGACCGGCGGCGGCGTGGGGGGTCGATCCGAGTCGGCGGCGGCGGCGTCGTCGGCGCACGCCAAGTATATCATCGGCGGCGGCGCACGGCCACTTTTCGTCGGCGGCGGCGGCGCCGGCGGCGTGGAAACCGAAACTACAAGTTTCAAAAAGCTATTTTACTGCATTTACTGCATCTTCTTTGTTTAATTAGCTGAAATTCAGGGCTTTTAACACTGAGGGCTGAGAGAACAGCATAGATATGTACTAGAAGTCGGAGAACTGGCAAACGTTTCTTAAATATTCTGTTTTTCGGCGTGCATATAGAAAAAAAAAGAATGGGTGAGAGGGCACTTATCTCAAGTCATGTACAGTGTATTAATCATTTCTGAGGTTTCACGTACCGTGACCACGATATGAACATGAAACACGCCGCAGTGGACTACTCCGAAAGTTGCGTGCACGGTTCTTTGACGTGAAGACATCATTTAGCGTCCGTCAAAATGCGAGCACCGCGGCCGGGATCTAACACGCGTCTATCGGGTCAGCATCAGGGACCGTGTCACCGCGGCACGTGGCAATGTTGAATGTGTGTTTATTTGTTCCATAAATGTGCAGCACAGCTTTTCTTTTTTGTACCGTGGTTGTATATGTGTTTTACAAGATTCATGGCGGTAAGCTGTTGGCACATAGTTTGAAAGAACGACGAACCCAGCCTTGAAGGATGCGTGCGCAACACGAGAACATTTCACGAACACGCAAGCTGCAACTATGTAGTCAAGAGTTCGACGAAAGTTCGTCTGGTCAGGTATCATGATGAGGATGTTGCACTGACCAAGTCAAGGTGAAAAACACAGAGACGTTTCGGAACCCATACGGGTTACTTGTTCACACTAAACAGGCAAGAGCCGGTATACCTTAATTATATTTCTCTAAAGTAGGTTAAACCTCTTTTCGTGATAACGATATGGAAGGTACACGATCATGACCATGTTTTTTTTTTTTCGCTTGATATGCTTCAATCACTTCCCTCGTATTTCGTGGCTGGGTATCGTTTATTATACAATTAAAATAATGATAATTATTAAAATAATTCAAATATATAATTAAATGATATATCATGATTAAAATGTAATTAATTAATATCATTATTTAATTAAAAACGGATGACCAATCTCACACTGCAATGAGCAGGCATGTCTCCTCCCCCCTCATGCGGCGGACGTTTCATGTTCTTTCAGCGCCCCGGCGAGGAAACGGCATGCGATACATGACGTTTGTGATTCATTCGGTGAATCTATTGACATGGCGAGTACTGCAAATGCTCCTTGATTTCTGGTTTTCAATGCTTGCACGAAATCGTGACAGCCTGACATCGCTGAAAACGTGGCAACTTCCACTCGCCTACTGACCTCACTTTCACGGGCACCTGACATACCATGTTTCTTTTTTAACTTGTTGTAAAGGCACCTGGGGAGCCTTAACACCAAGTCTCCCCAGGTGGCACCTAATCCAGTCCCTGCACATGATGTTGTAAATATGCGTGACCCCCCCAAAAATGACTGCCAATCGAGGCGGTGACGTCCATTCTACGCCCGCACCTAGAGTGCCTCGATGTCCTCCTCGGGCGAGGCACTCTACCCGCACCTAAAGTTCCAGCAGTACTGGGGCTCTTCGATTTCCACTTCTGGCTACCCGCGGGCTGCCGCGGGCTGGCCGATAGTGTGGTGCATTGTAGCCTGAACAATGGGCGCCGTCAACAAAAGCCCTATTCACGGTGATTTCTCTGACACCGTGACTCCAACCAGCAGCGTGATTTCAAAAATGTAGCGTTTCTCTCCCCCCTTCTTTCACTTTCTTTTTCGGCATCTGCGAAAACAGAGCTAATCGCGAAGGCCATGAACCACCTGTCTTCGGCGCAACTTCTTTCTAGAAAGGGTCCTAAGAGGAAAAGAAAAGGGGGTTTTCTGAAAAGTACTTTTGCTTTCGCCAGAGTGTTAGGAGGGATTTTCCTACTTTTTTAGAGAAGCAGAGTAGCTGTGTACGCACACCAGTGGCGTAGCCAGGGGGGGGGGGGGGGGATGTTCAACCCCCCCCTCCGAAATTTTTCAATTTTGCTTCACGCACACATACAAACGCACGCACGAACATACATAAAGTATGGTTCAAGCCCCCCCCCCGAAAAAATTTCTGGCTCCGCCACTGACGCACACGTGTACTTCGTGTCGAAGGAACGCCTCTAGAACCGCTGATATATCTCTACCGAGTCGAATGCCTATGTATGTCATATAGATTTTTTTTTATTCGGCAGTTTTCTTAATTATTCGATTAATCGTATGACGCTGATCTATGGTAAAACACTATCCTAAATGCAGCTTCTTCTCTAGGTACATTAAATTGAAGTGTGGCGCTTATCTTATTATAATTCAAATGACCTGTACAACATGCTGAAAGGAGGTTGATCGGTCTCGTGGGCGAAAGGTGCAACATATCTTTCGTTCACGTCGCGCGTTGATGAAGACCTTCCGTGCATGTGCATGATGGGAAAATATCGGGAGAAGAGGAAGGATGGGAGGGGGGTTGTTACGCCCGCATGACGATAATTGTGATTATCTTATATAGCGATCTGCTTAAGAAGAAACCAACGAAAAACACGGAGACAGAGTAGGAACCAACCAGGACAAGTGTTGGACTTGCAACTAAATGTTTATTAAAGAAACCCCACACACAGGAACCAGCAGCACATGCGTAAATAGGCTATCAGAGCTTTGTCACGTTGCACAATTCACAGTACAAAGCCAAGAAACGTGTCAAGGTGGCACAAACAGCCTATTTGCACGAAACACCAAGATATCAACGCCACGTGCACCGTTATCTAGAACCGCAAATTCTTTATCTGTGAGGAAAACTGAGGGATCACTCACACATGACACTTTGCCCCCCCCCCCCACACATATATATATATATATATATATATATATATATATATATATATATATATATATATATATATATATTTCAAAGGCTTCACAAGTTTCACGTTTACTCTTATTTCTTCCGTTGCCAGTGGCACTCACTGATTTGAAATCAGGGGCGCAGCCACAGCCTTTGCGGCGCAGAGGCACGTAAGTTTCGAAATTCGCTTGTCATGGGACCGTGTGTACAGCGGTCAGACGGGCCGATTCAATGACAGGCTGCGTGAACACTGCAATCTACTCCCTACGGGCACTGCTGGAAACTTACCTCTGCGCTTCAAAGGCTCTGCGCTCCTGAATTCACATCAGTGAGTGTCATTGGCAAAGTAAAAAATAAGATTGAACGTGGAGTTTTTTGATGCCCTCAAAATAAAACAAGGCAGGGCAAAGTGTCATGTGTGAGGGATTCCTCAGTTTTCCTTACAGATTAAGAATTCGCGGTGCTATACATAGCGGCTCCACGTGGCGTCGTCATTTCGGTGTTTCATGGAAATGTGCTGTTTGTACCACCATGACATTCACCATGGCTTTGTAGTGTTAGTTGTGCAACTGTGAAACGGGTCAGATAGCCTATATTTATGCATGCGCTGCTGGTTAAAATGTGTATGGGGGTTTAATTCTGTAATAATCATTTAGTTCGAAGTCCGGCGCTTGTACTGTCTGGTTGTTCTCCTTCACTGTCTTCGTGTCTTTTGCTGGTTTCCTCTCCTGAATATTATGAACCAACTCGCCCAGCAACCTACGTTAGTGATGTCCTGTTTCAAACACGATTGTGACAAATCGGCATGTACGCTAATTAGTCGAATTGAGTCCGCGGTAGAACAGGCGAAGGAAAGGCGCATTGCTAGCTCGGTTTCATAGTCTGGCGTGGAGTATCGCATTGAGTGCAGGTCAAAGTGGAGGAAACACAAGACATTATACACCCACACTTTAGGGTTACGTCCGCATTCATGTTCTGTGTGTTACTTCACACGAACTTTATGGTGATCACCATCTCGTCTAATTGTCGACCTTGCTGAATTTACTGCCAACCTATAGGTTGGGGATCGTTTCTGTTTGATAAATCATTTCATCTATTGTCCTTTTCCCTTTCTTTATTAAATGCGAAGCATTTCTTAGCGAACTTCGGCGACTTTGAGAGTATCTATCTATCTATCTATCTATCTATCTATCTATCTATCTATCTATCTATCTATCTATCTATCTATCTATCTATCTATCTAGCCACCTACGACTTTGTGCTCTCCTGGCCGTATCGTTAATGGGATTTATACCAAATTTGGTATGGCATAACATGACTGTATGACGAACATAAATGGCTGGTCACATCATGAAAATCATGAATAACTTTTCATGAAAAGTATGATTTACATGGCACGCTCATGGCGCGCTCGCGGCCGTTTCGTTAGCTTGATATGGCTTGATATACACCAAATTTGGGATTGAGTGACGTGACTGTATGACGAACATAAATGACAGGTGGTAATATGCAAATAATGACGTGCATGTCATGTACAACATGATTTACATGCCACGCTCATGGCACGCTGACGGCCGTTTCGCTAGCTTGATATACACCAAATTTGGTATTGCGTGACGTGACTGTATGACAAACATAAATGCCAAGTGGTAATATGGAAATCATGACATGTCATGTGCAACATGACTTGCATGCCACGCTCATGACACTCTCGTGGCCGTTTCGCTAGCTTGATATACACCAAGTTTGGTATTGAGGTACGTGACTGTATGACTAGCATAAATGACAGGTGGTAATATGAAAATCATGACCTGCATGTCATATACAACATGATTTACATGCCACGCTCATGGCGCGCTGACAGCCGTTTCGCTAGCTTGATATACACCAAATTAGGTATTGACTGACGTGACTGTATGACGAACATAATTGCCAAGTGGTAATACGGAAATCGTGACATGTCATGTGCTACATGACTTGCATGGTACGCTCATGACACTCTCGTGACCGTTTCGCTAGCTTGATATGCAACAAACTTCGTATTCAGGGACGTGACTGTATGACGGGCATAACTGACGTTTTAATATGGAAACCATGACATGTCATGCGCAACATGACTTGCATGCCACACTCATGGTACTCCCGTGGTCGTTTCGCTAGCTTGATATACACCAAATATGGTATTCAGCGACGTGATTGTATGACAAGAATAAATGACTAGTGGTAATATGCAAATCATGACATGTCATGTGCAACATGACTTGCATGCCACGCTCATGACACTCTTGTGGCCGTTTCGCCAGCTTGATATATTGTGGCCGTTTCGCCATGCTATATATATATACCAAATTTTAAGGTGAAAGCTTTTAATGTCTCATGCTCGCGTCCGCCCGTCCGTACATCCGTCCCTCCAGCCGTGCCCTGGCACAGTGCCAGGTGGGCGCCGGGGCGCGCAAACGGACGCCGGTCGCGTTGGACTCTACAGCGCTCGCGCTTTGCTTGCGTAACGTCGCACTGCCCAGCGTCTCTAATCATGCAAGGAGGGAGACGCGCGCATCACGTTTCATTCTGACCGACCCCGTCTCAGTGGGCACAGGCGTTCGAGGAACACACTTTGGAATTGACAAATTGTCCGTCAATTTAAACGCTGGAACGCGGATGGCGTCTGCACGATGCGCAGAGCGCGAGAATACGAACGCATGCGAAATGGAGGCAGATTGGTCTCGCGTCTCGCTGTGATTTGAGGTAAAAAATTAAGCGAACATAAGTGGCAGGTGGTAACATGTAAATCTTGGCATGCATGTCATCTACAATGCCACTTACATGTCACGCTCGTGGTGCGCTTGCGTCCAATTCGCAAGATTGATATACACCAAAATTTGTATTTCGCGACGTGACTGTTTGACGAACACAAATGACAGGTCCTATCATGTAAATAATGACCTGCATATTATGTACAGCATGATTTGCTCCTTGCTAGCTGCTTCGCATCACATCGATTCCCACGGTGCGTGGGATCTGCCGGTTTTTTCATTAAAGGCTATGTGTTCCAGTTTTTAAACTGATTCTTTCTAAATATATATACCCCAAATAGCTAGCTCTTGCTCTCTCCATTCCAAGCCCCCGCCCTTCGCCTTTGAACTGACGTTGTTACTTGGCTTGCTTTCACAGACATATTTATTGTTATTCCAACACCAACTCTCCACACATTTTATTACTATTCAAAGCCCGCCTCATATAATACATATTATGTGAGAGGTAGCAGACTCGTCAGCCCGGGCCCCGAGTATGTCAACAGTCCTCGCCAAACACCACCGTTGCCGCTTGTCACTGACTTGGATTCGCTTAACTACGGTGAGCTCGAAAGTAGCTTAAAATTCACCAAGGAGAGCTATAAGGTGGGCTAGTTGGTGTTGATTCATCTTCAATGGGGCGCTTAGTGAACACAAACGACGCAAACGAAAAAGTACAGGTTGCGTTCGTTGCCTTATGTCCTGTACTTTTTCGTTTGTGTTCACTAAGCGCCCCATTGAAGATTAAAATTCACGTTTATTTTGAATCCAACACTACCTTTCCACATTATTAAGAACACCGAACAAGTTATCTGGTCCAGTTATTTAACTTGAAGCAGCAGGCGAATCAATTGCGATGCGTTTGCCAAGTGGGCATAATTAAGAAAAGACTGAGTATTTACTGGTGGCAGAAGGTGTGAAATAAAGGTAGGTTTACTGAAAAAAAAAAAATTGGTACTTAAATGGCGCGCCGATCGCGCCGAGAGAACACGTCGGCGGCGGCGGCGGCGGCGCGCCGATCAGTTGGCGTCGGCGGCGGCGGCGCAGCGAAAACTGTCGGCGGCGGCGCGCCGACGTCTCGGCGCACACCTCTATTCACAGGTAAACATTGGCACCGGCCGTCTCGGTGAACCGGCTCGCTTCGTTCCCACCCTTGCTCTTCGCATCGAGGCCGTCGATAACACCAATTGCGCGTGTAAACGCGTCATATAAGAGTGCAAGTTTTATTCGTGTTTGCAAAAATAAGCGCTCGACAATGAGCTCGCGTGTGAACGCGAGCGGCGCTAGCGAGAGCGTCGGCCTAGCTAGGCCTACACTCGTAGTCGTGAGTGAATGTAGGCTGTTGCGATGGTTGTAGCTCGCGAAGGCGTAGCTTTGTTGGCAATTTTCTCAGAGAACAAAGCATTGCTGTGTGAGGTTGTTTGTTTTCTACTTAATGAAGAGGATACGATGTTTTCCGAGCGTGCAAGCTGAGGTGGCGTATGTGGGCGGAGCCTGCGCGCTGATTGCCCGTTCGCTTCATGTATCGTGAATCGTCGTAAGCCGCGTGCGGCGTCGCACGTCGGATCGGATGCCGAATCGCACCATGTGTCCAGCACTTTACCCCACATATGCGAAAAGTTTGCCCTAGGAGTGCCAATCTTTCGTAATGTGGGCCTCAATACTCTGAATTAAGGCTGCCCGCTTGAATCATCTGCAGCGAAAAGTGTCACTGATCCCGTTGATGGGGAAGCAATCGCCGGGCAGATTCCAAGGGCTAACGTATCGGCCAACCGAGCGCACCACGAAATCACGGAACAATTTATATGTAGGTCCTTTTAGTGCACCAGTGAAGGCTGGCTGCGGTCCAAAGACCGAGTTAGAACCAAGAGTTGACAACACAAACAAAACGTATTCTCAGGTAAGGCAGTACAAGCATCATACAAACTTGCACACTCGGCTGGTATCAATTACAACTCACAACATCGCTGAGATGGTGTTTAAAACAACGGGAACAAACTTACCGCGCTAAAAGTGCAATCTCTTCCATTGGGAAATATCCAAGAATACTTAAAGGCCTTGAATATTCACCAACCGTGTGCAACCCACAATTCTTCGAATGTTTCTCGAATATTTCTCTTCCAGCAAACACCAAAACGAACTCCAGCGCTGATCGTCGTCCCGGCGACACTCTTCAAAACAGAGCTCCCACGGCGTCATCACTCGATTGAAGATCGACCGACCGCACTACACGACTAACTCGTACAACATAAGTTCTTCGTTGACTTACTTCACCACCCCGTCCTACCCTCCATCACCTCTCGTTTGGATCCTTCCCGGCTTCGCGAACATTTCAAGTAATTGTTCGGCGCGTAGCAGGTACCACAGCGACAGCTAGGGGAAAGGGATTCGTCTCGCCGGTTCGTCTGCAGAAACGGTCGGCCCCAAAAGACGCCCCACTTTGATTACTCGAATTCTCCCGATCTGCGCGGGCGTTAGGCTACCGTGACAGCGTCTTCGGTGGAGAGGGTAAGGGCACGCCCTGGGCGCCTTTTGATACTTGTTTTGTTTTTTCTTTGGGCGCGTCCGGTGACGGGCACGGTCGACGCGGTGATTTGATGCTGTCGTCTGGAAGCGATGGCGCACGTCTGATTTGGCGCTCGTTTGTGACACAAAGAAGTGCTCTATTACGAATAATATGCTTCCTGACACTTCAGATCACAGGGGAATACGTGGTACCTTCACAGTAGCGTCTCTTCTCGCGTTCGAGCTGCTCAGTGGCACACAACAACTTGGCGGCATCACACCACTGGAAAAAACAGTCTGCACCACACGTGCGCACCAAAGAACCATACTCAAGCACAGGAAACATGAGGCAAGCTGCCCCCCACACACGATCACACACGAAAATAAAAGCACGAGAAGACACACGAAAAAGCACACGGACAAGCATAAATCCTGTGGCAACCCTATTGTAACACAAAGTGTCGTCTGCGTTCTGCTCTGGAGTAGTGGCACCTTCACTAAAAAAGGCGGCCACAATTGTCAACTCAGCCGAGACGCGCTCGCCCATTGACGGCGACGCGACGTAACAGGCCGCACCTTGTTTTTTATCCAGCGGCCGTGGCAGTGGGTTCAATGCTCCCACTCGAGTGCTTGTCTTCCGTTGGCAGATCGACATCCGGTGAAGCCGTCTACGCTGCTTTCAAATGGCGAAACGAGCAAATACAACCGTCCAAGATCCTGCTTTCTTGGTAATTGTCACTCTAGGACTCCTTTGTGTGCACCAGTGAAAAACAACTTTCACTACCTTCATTGTTAACCCCAATATTTATAATCTAGTTTTTCTTGCGCAGTAGGTATATATTTCTGTTGTTTTTGTTGTCATCTTGGTTCTTGATATGCACTAAGCGTTCTTCTGTCTCCGGTTATTCGATGTATTAACCTCGTCTGCGTTGACGCACGTCATTGCTTTGTTGTCTCGTATGCGTTTCATTATGATGGTTAAATACTCGTCTCAGGTCATCCTAGCAGCTTTGACACTTCTAAAGCTCCTGCGTCCGAATAGCCACGTGGACATAGACGTGTTTCAAGACACAATATTATAGAAAAAAAATGTGCTTTGTTTTGAATTCAGCTGTGTATAAGAACAGGAGCGCTGCGCTAGACACGTGCGCCCGCAGCCACGATAACCGTAGTGAAGCTGTGAGGGAAAAGGCAACGAAAGAAACCAATTAACAAAAAACCGCGTTCAAATTCGTTTTACTTAAATTTAAACACAAGCATGAAAATTCCACTGTTGAGCACGCAACTGAGCGAATAAGGATATACACATACACATTGAGAACATCGCTCGACAGGTTACATATAATTTCAGAGTCCTTCCACACTGTGAAGACAGAAGCCAGCAACGCTTTGTCTATGGTGCGCCTGGTATGGTGAATATTGCTATCGAGAATTTATAAATTATCATTATTGATTGTATCAAGCGAATAGAGAGACTGAGACTCAAACACCGGGGTATTTCACTTGCGCATGACGCATATCTCATCAACGGTGGTCTCAAAATTAAATCCTGAAGAAGATAAGTATCCCCGTTTTTTTGAAAGAACAAAAATGTCATAATGGTCGTTTCTAATAGAAGTGGCGTTGCCTTTGAGGCAAAATTGTTCACATATTCTGTCATGACGGTGAAATCATACTGTAAGTTTACTGTACACCTTGTCCATTTTTTGGACGCAATGACGTCGTATTAGTCGAGTTAACTGGTCCACCGATAATGGTTCTTCGCGTCGTTTGCCCGCTGACGTGTTCCGCCAGAGCATATTCATATAAAGCTTTGCTGTAAAAGACACGTTGGTAAAACTTACCCACTCATTTTTCTTGCTTAAAAGGCGCCTAAACCATACTGAGTTCAAAGGCGAGAAAGTAGTTTCTTCCTCGCCTTCACTATCCTTCCTACAAGCGCTATCTTTTCCTCGCCACTTTTTTTTTTTTTTTTTCATAAAGCACGTGGAATGTCAGTACGAAGCGTTGAGCCCGTCGGGATTTCACGCTTTTTGACTACACGCTGCTATCTCCGCTTACGCAGTCGCAAACGCAGAAAACGAAATGAAATCAGTTTATCGCCCTCGCTGGTCGTGCGAGACAACGCAGAACGGGCATGCGACTGCATGGCAAAGCAGGGTAGGAGACAATTCACAGCAGATACTATCTTGTATATCGACCAATCGAGAACTTATTTCATCCTGACGTCACGCGAACAAACTGCTGGCGTCACGCATTGAGCCGCAAAGATGGGAAGTCATGTCGCACATTACATGTCATGACTTCCATATTACCACTCGAATAACGCGTCCGATGCTCTACCACTGAGCTACGGTGGCGGTCATCCCCCCCGTCCACTTTATAGGGTATATATGTGTACTTAAACGTGGGAGCGTCAGTCAGCGCCGCCTGTTGCCATTACGGCGAGTGTGGAACACTCTTTTTGCCTGTAGGCGTCACGTAGTACGTGATCTTATTACGAGCGGGCAGCTGACTAATAATCCCTCGCATACCACCTGAAGGCATCAAGTCTGCCAGAACGAGACCCTCGTTATGAATGAAGGGAACAATTGTAAATATACAATTACTTCCAATAGCTTCCCCTACACTTTCCTTGGTATCTTTGTCTGTTAATTCTCATTAATACTGTGTTTAACAAAGCAAAACGAGCCCTTAAGTTTACAATTGTTCCCTTCATTCATAACGAGGGTCTCGTTCTGGCAGACTTGATGCCTTCAGGTGGTATGCGAGGGATTATTAGTCAGCTGCCCGCTCGTAATAAGATCACGTACTACGTGACGCCTACAGGCAAAAAAGAGTGTTCCACACTCGCCGTAATGGCAACAGGCGGCGCTGACTGACGCTCCCAAGTTTAAGTACACATATATACCCTATAAAGTGGACGGGGGGATGACCGCCACCGTAGCTCAGTGGTAGAGCATCGGACGCGTTATTCGAAGGTCGCAGGTTCGGTCCCTGCCGGTGGCAAGTTATCTTTTCGTCCACTTTCCTTTCTTCACATTTGCATTACAATTACTTCTAATAGCTTCCCCTATACTTTCCTTGGTATCTTTGTCTGTTAATTCTCATTAATACTCTGTTTAACAAAGCAAAACGAGCCCTTAAGTTTACAATTCTTCCCTTCATATTACCACTCGTCATTTATGTTCGTCATACACTCACGTCACTTAATACCAAGTTTGGTGTATATCAAGCTAACGAAACGGCCGCGAGCGCGTCATGAGCGTGGCATGTAAATCATGTTGTTCATGACATGCACGTCATTATTTGCACATTATCACCTGTCATTTATGTTCGTCATACAGTCACGTCACTCAATCCCAAATTTGGTGTATATCATGCTAACGAAACGGCCGCGAGCGCGTCATGAGCGTGGCATGTAAATCATGTTGTTCATGACATGCACGTCATTATTTGCATATTATCACCTGTCATTTATGTTCGTCATACAGTCACGTCACTCAATCCCAAATTTGGTGTATATCAAGCTAACGAAACGGCCGCGAGCGCGTCATGAGCGTGGCATGTAAATCATGTTGTTCATGACATGCACGTCATTATTTGCATATTATCACCTGTCATTTATGTTCGTCATACAGTCACGTCACTCAATCCCAAATTTGGTGTATATCAAGCTAACGAAACTGCCGCGAGCGCGCCATGAGCGTGGCATGTAAATCATACTTTTCATGACAAGTTAGTCATAATTTTCATGATATGACCCGCCATTTATGTTCGCCATACAGTCATGTTATGCCAAGCCAAATTTGGTATAAATCCCATTAACGATACGGCCGGGAGAGCACGGCCGTGCGAGACAACGTAGAACGGGCATGCGACTGCATGGCAAAGCAGGGTAGGAGACAATTCACAACGGATATCTCTTGTATATCGACTAATCGAGAGCATATTTCATCCTGACGTCACGCGAACAAACTGCTAGCGCCACGAATTGAGCGGCAAGGACGGGAAAAATGGGAGAGAATAACGCGCTCGCTCTTCGTATTTTCAGAGGCTGTTTAGGGGCCGTGTAAGGAGTAAAGAAACGAAGGCTTGTCATTAAGGAGACTTTAGGTGTGGAGAGACAGGAAATGTGGCTTGTAAGCTTGAATAGACACTTCCGTTTCGTTCGCCGGAAGTTTCAACGATGATTGCGCCTCCCCGGGCTCCCCCGACAGCGGCTCTCTCCAGAACAGCGTCAACGTCCGAGCAAACTGCACGTCGGTCCTGGAAATGGCTTCGCCTCCTCCCGTAGTCATTGCACTGTCTGTTATTAATGTTTTCGTTATCCAGCGAGATGCAAACGTAAGTCGTTTTTGTTTGCTGTTAATATAACAACCCACCACGGTACAGCTTAGCCCATAAGGCAGGGGTGTCAAACACATGTGGCCCTTGGACCTTGTGACAGCGGCCCGCGCCCGCACTTGGCTGTCTTCCCATATTTCGTTATGATTTTGTGACTGAATTTTCGTGACATCGCTAAATTGGGCTCGCATTATTTCTTCGCCAATTGCGATTATCAACGCTTTGTTCGGGCATGCTACGCAGAGGTGAGTGACGTCATAGGTGTTTTTCCGTGATGATGATGATCAAAACTTTATTACTCCCAAAAGAGGGGACCGACCCGGAGATCAGTTACGCTGCTTAGAGGAGACACCCCATGTGGTGTAACAAAGGTTCTGTGCTACAGAATCGGCGTCCAGATTTCAGTCTTTCTGCAGATCGGTATTGCTATGTTGCTCGAAACCTGTGACGCCAAATACCCTTCAGAAATGACCCGTGTATGTGACATGGGAGAAGCGTAGCCTTTTTGAAATCCTTTGTTAAATTTCACCCCCCACCCCCCCCCTTCTACCTTCTTCAATGTCCTGGCGCTTGCGGGATTAAGTTTCTATACGGCGGCCCGCTACCTGAGCTGAGTCTGAGACCCCTGGCCTAAGGTGTTGCTGCGAGGTCACAGGTTCGATTTCAGAGCAGAAACAGCCGTCTTCTTAGATCACCTTAGATAATGGGCTGCTTTCGCATAAGTATTCTCCCGCATGGGCCAGGACAATGACGAAGGTCAAGGCAGGGAGGGAGGGTATTCGTATAGGTTGTACAAAATGTCAGGTAACATTGCCATTGGCAAGAAAACCTTTCCCATATCTGAAATATCATTACTGAAGGTGATGGTGCGCCGTCATATCAACAACATATCGATACCTATATACCATATGACTAAAACCTGGACGCCGATTCTCAAATATAGAGTTTTGTTCCAAGGTCATATAGGGACACGTGGCGACCGCAAGGGCTGCCTCGCGACAAAAATGTTTCAGTCCAGTCACGCCTGTGTCGCTCAGGATCATACTTATTACGAAAGTAAAGAAAAGATGGGGCAAACACAGTCAGCTGCGGGCGGCTGGCCGCAAGGGAGAGGATCGCGGACGCTTGCGGCCCGCGAGCCGGGTGTCTCAGACCCCTGTCTTAGATGAATTGCAGAAACGCGAGTGCACTCAGATTTAAGAATCCACAACCTTCACGAACTCCCAACGGTGAATATTATTCTTGAGTACCCGTAACTACCATGTGCCTTGTCATAATGTCGTTGTTTTGGTCTTTTAAAACACTACACTCCAAGGGGAAAAAAGACAGTACGCGTTACTCCTTTCGGGGAGTCCAGATTTGCCATGTATATGACTCTCTTTAAAGAGACACGTTTACTCTTCTTGCGGTCCCACGACTCTCCGACGAGAGTGTGATGGTCTCGGAACAACGTTCCCGTGTCTCGTTAGAGAAAGAATTATACGTGGCAAATCAGGACTAACCAGCAATGGTATTTCTGACACCTCGTGTTTGTCCGCCCTCAATCTTATTGAGCAACACGCCACTGTTTGATCAAATCCCGTTTACTGTCACTGGCAACTCCTAACCCAAAGCTGGCTCTCCTTATTATAGTTGAAGGAAAATATATCGGAGATACCGAGATAAAGAGAGACATCACTCAATCCTAAATTAAAAAGCTGGACACTGCATTTTAGTGCAGTTCAGAATTCATGTGACACGAACACGTAAAAAGCGTGCACGTACGTATACTGTATGCTTGATTGCGTGTGTACCATCTGCATGACTATATCTGTTGGTGCAGCTGTGGCAACATGAGTTATCAAACGTTTCAATATCAGAGAGAAACGAATAACCAATAATGAAAGTGATTATGCTGTTAAAGCGAATTGTTCTGTTTGCTGCAAAGTTGTAAAGTGTTGATACCAGTCCCGATTTTTCAACATTGCATATGCCTGACAGGCTAGTAACACAAGTAAGAGATTTAAAAAATGCTTGTCTTTAAAAAAGCAGTTTTCTTTTTCAGGTAACTCCACACAGCGAGTGTGTTCCAAACTCCGGTAAGCTCGTTTATGATTTTACAGAGCTTTCTCCTTTCCTGTGCGACTTGTTGCTCTGCTTTAGCTAGCTTGCGGTGAGCGCGGCCCTATCGATAAACAGAAATAACTGCTGCTAACCACTGCTGCTAAATTTTGTTTTGTTACTTTACTTATGTATAATCTACAACGTAATACAGCTTGTCACTGTAGAATATTCAGTCCTTGAGGTAAACAAGCTAAGAAAGAAAGATAAAGAAAGATAGAAAGTAAGAGAGAAATAAATAAATAAATAAATAAATAGATAAATAAAGAAATAAATAAAGAAAAACGAAATAAAGAAAGAAAGAAAGGAGGAAAGAAAGAAAGAAAGAAAGAAAGAAAGAAAGAAAGAAAGAAAGAAAGAAAGAAAGAAAGAAAGAAAGAAAGAAAGAAAGAAAGAAAGAAAGAAAGAAAGAAAGAAAGAAAGAAAGAAGTATAGAAACTATAAGCCATGCCGAGATAAGCAGTCCATATGCTTTGCCTAAATTCCTTTAGATACACATAGACTACGGACCTAGCATGGCCAGAGCCACTGAGTCATAACTAGAGACTGTATTTTAGGCAAATTCCTACTTTGTTCCTTGCACTCATATTGCACCAATTTAATATTGAGAACTTCTCAAGATCTCATTAATATTGTGTCGAACAAAACGAGCCCTTCAATTTACACTTATTTCCTTTATCACACCACTTTTAAATATTACCGGGAATTGGATGTTGTGAAAGGTTTTCATAATGTTTCTATACTGCCGATAATCGCCTATTATCGACGTTTCTTCCTCAATGCCCATAAGTGCCTATAAATGCCTGTTTTCGAAATTGGCGCCTACATGAACACTTCTTAGGAGCGAAGCTTCTTAGGCCCGCACTACGCCATCTCCGTCGTCGCCGTCGCCGTCGAAGCTCCCTGCAATATAGATGAGGCGGCGGTGCAGAAAAACAATGAAACGCCGCGCGCGGCGTTTCGTCGCCGCTGTCGACGCTCCCCGCCGCATCACCGCTAGCACCCATCTACCACCTATCTCCCTCTTACTTCGCTGCGCGCGCCGCACACTGACTCGCTCAGTCGTTCCCGCCACCGAGCGCAGTAGATGCTCTCCCCATCCGCTTCCCACCCTACCGCCTTCATGAAAGCTAGCAGTGCGATCAGGCGCATAGTCACATATGCCTCGTATCCAATTATCACGTATGAAGACATAAGAATCATGTGTGTTCTCGTACGACCATGCGAGGCTATTGGATATGTGTCATACGTGACATATGAGATTTTTCGATAACAAACTGCGCTCCCTAGCGAAATGTGAGGCTAAAAACTAGCAGTTGTTCCGTGTATGAATACAACCGATGAGCGAAGCGCCTTAGATATGAGACGCAAACGACTATGCGCCTGATCGCTCTGCTGGCTTTCATGAAGGCAGTAGGGTGGGGAGCGAGTGGAGAGAGCATCTGCTGCGCTCGGCGACGGAACGCCGAGCGCGGCGTTCCGTCGCCGCCGTCGAAGCTCCCCGTCTCATCATCGCTCACACCGCACTCCCACCTATCTCCCTCTCCCTTCGCTGCGCGCACCGCACACTCACTCGCTCAGTCGTTCCCGCCACCGAGCGCAGCAGATGCTCTCCCCACCCTAGCGCCTTCATGAAAGCCAGCCGCGCGATCAGGCGCATAGTCATTTGCGTCCCATTTCTAAGGAGCTTCGCTCATCGGTTGTATTCGCACACGGAACAACTGCTAGTTTTTAGCCCCACATTTCGCTATGGAGTGCATTTTGCTATCGAAAAATCTGATATGACACGTATGACACATATCCAATAGTCTCGTATGGTCGTACGAGAACACATATGATTCATATGTGTTCATACAAGATTATTGGATACGAGGCATATGTGTCATATGAGAATTTTCGCTACGGAAATGAGACCATTGTTCAGGTTACTAGCAAAAATTGACTATTCAGTACTCTACGGGGTTCAAGCTAGTCCTCTTTCTCAACCAACTCCCGGCAAACAGCCACTAGCAGCAATAAATTGAGACGCGCCGTCCATAAAACGCCGCCGCGCTGATATGGAGCGAGCGGTTGGCGAAGGCGAAACCACGGAGACTGTTCAGGACAAAGCAGAGTGAAGTGCAAAAGGAGAAAGAAAATGTGGTGTACGTGCGGCTTTTGTTTTCTTCGTAATTTACATTTTAATTTGTTCACCGACAGGGTAGATATTGGTCTTACGGGATTGGAACCGGCCAGTAGGAGGCATCCCTGCCGTCTGGTTCGTCAGCGATCTGGCTATCTGCTCCTCCCTCTGCCCTTTTCAGGCATGTAGAAAAGAGGAGTGTATCGATTCGACAGTGGGCACTAGACTGACCATGCTACAGAATAAACAGAGCGAGTGCGTTCTGTGAACCATGCTGGAAAAATGGCTCGTTGCACGGCTATGTTTAACTGTTGGCGCGTTTGTACCATCGTAAACAATATAAGGAAATAAGGAAATTGAAATAAACAGAGACAAAACGGAATACAAAGAAAGAAAGAAACAAAGAAACAAAGAAAGAATGGAAGAAAGAAAGAAAAAAGAATGAATGAATGAATGAAAGAAAGAAAGGACAGAAAAAAAGAAACGAAAAATTCGCAAAACTTAGGAAAAAAAATCACCGAATCTCCACGAAGTGAATCATGACGAGTGGGCGAAGCTCTGGCTATCGTGTGGGTGAGTAACCGTACGTTGCCCGAGCTCTGCCCCATATAATGTAAAGTGAGTGACATAAAGGGACATAAAGAGTCGACGACAAAGTTAGGTCCTAAGGTCCATAATGTCTATGTTGAAGTCGCCACTAGTATAAAGGATTTGGGCTTGTAGGTGCCTGACAGTGTTTCTTCATAATTATGATATATATTAGTGTATGGTTAAAACCTTTTTTTTTGTCATATGCTTTGATTGATGGGTGCTTAAATGTAGGTATTTTTACGGTGTTGTGGCCTTTTATTTTGTTCTGGTTTGTATAGTGGGTGCTTCCCTACTTCATGAAAGTTACGGCGGGCGTATAGTGGGTACCTTGCATACCTTGAGGCACAACGGACAATGGACAAGCCTCGGCCCTAAGGTGCTTCGCCCTTAAAAGCAACAATCAGGACTATAATCCTGTGCCCATCAGCAGCGCTGTCTTGTTAGCATTCAGCCTCTAGTGCCAACTACTCAATTTATGCTTCGCTTTCGTAAATACAGGTTGTCCCCGTCTTTGTTTTATTGTGCCTATATCCACCAATTTGGAGGCCTGAAACATTGTTTTGGCTGCCTATTTCTGGCGCCTAAAACGCGTTTTTTTAATGCCTAAAAATCCGACCACAAGTCAGTACATTCTGTATGACGCACACAATGTCGTTTAAGCCCATTGCATGCATTGTTAAGGTCATACACACAGAAGCCAACCAAAACCATACCTTCGCTTGAAGAATCATGAACTTTTACCCAAGTTTATTTCTTTCCCGCTCTCATACGGTCCAGTGCTCTTCATATTAGCTAAATACATATTATAGCAATTTTGTCAAAAAAACGCACCTCCGTCGTAGTTCAGTAGTGTCCACGGCTGCCCTTTCCACAACCAGGTTCACGACTTCTTCCGAGTTGAGCTCACGAGGTAGTCCCACCGCTGCTTCATCTTGAACTTCGTACTTCGAAAAGATGATCTTCTCCGCGGAGGTCTCGTCAAGGAAGAACGTCACCCACATGTTGGCTTCGATTGCCGGCTGCGCCAAAATAGTGTAGCGTTCCTACTTGAAAGAACGGAACAGCATTAAAGTTCAGTATGGAACTGGCGTCCATCTTAATCTGCTTTATTTTCAACTTCATCGCTCTCTTCTTTTCTGCCCCGGCTCTCGTGCTTCTTCATCTTCTATCCAAAGGTTCGTACCGCTTCGTATATATATATATATATATATATATATATATATATATATATATATATATATATATATATATATATATATATATATATATATATATATATATATGATTCAGAAGAAAGTTCTGTGGGTCCGGTGCACATATAGTCAAGAAATGAAGGAGCACTTACGAAAACTTGCATATTTTTTTACCGGTTATAGCCGTGGCACGGCCTTCGTCATTCTGACGAAGGCCGTGCCACGGCCGAAACGTTAACCAGTAAAAAAATATGCAATTTTCGTAAGTGTGCTCCTTCATTTCTTGACTATATATATATATATATATATATATATAAAGAGAGAGAGAGGGATGTGTGTGTGTGTGTCCGTGTGCTCTGAAAGGCCGTCCGCCAATTCAGAAGTCACTAAAACATGAAAGCATATGGAGGCTGGTGGTTTGGCGTTCAAGATTTGTATCTATGGATTCAAAGTTATGGGTACACCGAAACCAACTATAAAGTTAGTAGGCATGAATAATTATGAACGCATTCGAATTTGCCCACTTGTTATAGCTGCTAAGTGAATTTCGAAGTAAAGAAATCCACCGCTCCGTTTATTTATTTCGATCTTCTTTAAGATACGAGACGGCTGATTAGATTTCCCTAAGCATCTGAAGTATGTAGCCTATTCAATAGAAAGAGTGAAACATTGGATCAATACCATCTTCAACCACTGACTCCTTGTCGCAGTTCTCCCGGATGTAACCAACCTGACCCTGGTATCGACCCAGAACACATCGTTCACGGTGTCCTGGGAGCGCCCCAAGAATGACTTCGATTACTACCGAGTCGAGGTCACCAGCAGCACCAACGAAGACGTCCAACCGTATCGCGTAGGATCGTGCTCGTACGGCTCCGTCGTTGATGCGCACCAGACGCAAGTCACCTGCGACCAAATTGAACCCTGCACCAACGTCACCTTCAAAATACGCACCTACGCAAAAGGACCACCCGAGCGAGCATCTTCAGGTGTTGCCCTGGACCACATCGTCGTTCCCGGGCAAGGTGAGAACTTGTCTTGTCAACGCCTGTCTTAAGCATGTCGGGCAGTATGTACGGCTTTGCATTATGAATGGCTTTCTTTTGGTGTGGCTGACCAGTAGGATGGCATGGAGTGGCAATAACCATATTGTGGTCCAGAGAAACTACGACCCGAGGGCAAAGCCCCCCAGGAAAAGTCGGTGGATCTGCCCAAGTCCCCGGCAGGCCAAAGGATTTGCCAATGGTGTGAGCTCTCCGGGCGGCCAGGAGTTGATCATAGAGGACTTCACTCGACATGCGCCGGCTCCAGTCCTCCTCACTGTTAAGCTCCGGGGCCCATTGGGTGGGCCACAAACAGAATATATGATCAAATAGACACAGATTTTGTCCACAACGTCTACATTCCGCGGGAAAATCCCCGTCAATTCTGTTGAGAACAAAGGGAATAGAACAGGATCTGATTTGAATGAACTTTAATGTGACTGCCTGAGATCGGGTGAGCTTCTGATGGGGGGCAGGAAAGAATCTCCTGCCGTCCCTATAGTGTGAGGTGATCTCCCGAAAAGTACTAAGTGGGTCTTTGTAGGAGCCGCGGTTATTTTGGAGCAATTCCTGATTTGTTGCGCGGCATGTGTGCTCTCGCCCAGCAGAGTGAGCTTGGTCGTTAGGATTGTAGCCATCGGGACTGACCGAGTGGCCCTGGTGAGCCCTGATACAGACTGTGTGTGCTACCCGGTTTCTCACAGTGATGAGTGTTGAGAATGTTTAGAAGTCATTTGTGTGCGTCCATTGATACGGAACCGGCTGAGTAATTTCTAATAGCTGTACTGGAACTGGAAAAAAGTCATGGAGCGTTTCCTCATTGTAATTGCCAATACTATGCTTGCTTCTTCGGCGGCATGAATGGAGCTTGTTCTTAGTGATGCCGTGCTTATTAATTAGCCCGTCTCATCGACCACGGCAATAGCGTAGCGGTTTTTCGAGCCGTAACTAGTTTCATCAACAAAAAGAGCTGATCTTTGTTGTTGGTGCAGTTTAGCCAGAATGCATTTGACCCTGGCCTCTCTTCTTCCCTTGTTAAGAACAGCATGAATATTTCGAGGTATGAGGTCCTGAAAGAATGGTGTCGTCACCTCCATGGGTAGTTTAAGCTTAGCGACTGCTAGATGCAGTATTGGGACTTCATCTACAGTTTTAAGCCCTGCCTTAGTGTTAGATAGTCGGGCAGTTTCTGAGATCGCATGAGTCTCAATGAGCTTATCTATAGTGCTACAAAGTCCTAACTTGTTGAGGAGTTCGGTACTCGTTCCGTGCTGAAACCGCAGAGCCCTTCTGAGTCCGGAGTGTATAAGTGTGTCTAGCTTAGCCTTCTCCCTTGTACCCCAGTTCAGGTATGATGCAATGTACGTGACATGACTAAGGAAGAAGGCCTGACATGATCTGATGAGATTGTCCTTCTTGAGACCAGTATTACGATTTAAGACCCTGCTGAGAAGCCTTCAAGTACTGTTGGCCGGTTTGGGGCGGTTTGGGGCCGCAGCATTAGAGCTCCTTGCGTCAATGCGAAGACCTAGAATTTAAATTGTATCTACTGTTGATATCCCAAGTGCTTTGTTGGCTGTGATATTAACTGGCAGAGTTTCTGAAGGCGCAGCGAGAAAATTTTTAGTGAGCGGGGAGGGGGGGGGGGGGGGGCAAAGGTTTAACTACTCTTCATGTATCTTGGTGAGTGCGTTTTTTTGTATGCGTGTATATATACTCATACAAAGCTCAAAACCTTCGGGGGTTTCAACCCCCCACCCGCATCCCTTGGCCACGCCGCTGCTTCTGGCAATCCCTTTACCCAGAACGATGTGCGGCCTCAAGTACTGATACTGAACGAAACGGAGGAACCAATAAAATGGCTGAAGTTTAGTTGTTGTAAACCTTGCTTTTACGAGGTTGGCAAGCTTCCACGCTTGGCAAGCTTCTCTATATCGTGCTGATGTGGCCCCCCTTTGCTAGGGTGTTGCAGCACAACTCTTTCATCTGCTTGAGATATCACAGCCTGTCGTCAGCTATATGTGCTGGATAACTGGATTCAGCTTGTAGCTTGCGCTGAAGCACACGCGCACACGGCCCAACAGGTGCGCCACCGATCGTGAGACTGGGCGGCTATTCTGTAAACGTTCTGTGGTAGTCAGGGTTGCCGTTGGGTGGACATGAAAAGGCGCCAGAATTCACGCCAAATGTAGCCAAAGCAGCCATGTCATCTGATATTATTGCCAAATTTCTAGCCAAATAGAACAGAAGCGGTATTATCAACAGAGTCTTTACTATTGATGAATAAATAAAACCATTTTGAATAAGTAAAACCACAAGTTTAAAGAAGAGCCTTGGCGCCAACTGGAAATTTTCGTCGCCAACGGGGTCCAAAAGTAGCCAACTTGGCACAAAGTAGCCACCAACGGCAACCCTGGTGGTAGTACAGAACCAACGCCTCCTCTAGAAAGATGCCTGCCGCGTGAACCAGAAACTCGCTGCCCTTCCCTTTCCCTCCTTCGTCGTTTCTAATGAGGGCAGTAGCTGGCGATCCTGGCGGTGGCCGCTTGCAACACACATGTGCGCATGCGCACACTACCACCCCCGACGCCACACCGCCCCATCCCCATAGTACCCATAAAAAAACAAGAGGAGAGAACGTGGCGCCATCCCTCGGCAAGCAACGACAACTCAAGGCAGCACTGCTGCAATGGGATAGCGAGCGACGCCGCAGGCATCTTTCTAGGAGAGGACGAGAGGGAGCCGCACGGGACTTGTCGAGATTCGCCTGGTGGTCAGAAGTGAGAAGAGCAACCGGAAACCGCAGTGATGTCAATCATTCTTGCACAGAACGGGCACGGAACGGACGGAGCTTCCGTTCTGTCCGATAGAACGGATATATAACGGTCTCTGGACGACTTGTATTGGATGTAAACGTAAGCGCCGGGTCCGGATAACCGAATTCGCCAGCTTTATGTACGGCTCACTCTAATCACCAACCGATACTTAGCGAAAAATCGCAACCAGCCCCCCACCACCGAGCGTCTCGTGAAATTCGACACCAGCTAGCGCCCAATCATCACAGTAACAAATATAAAAGGCTAAGTCATCGCGCACTTCAATTTCAGGCTTTGAAAAAGAATTCCTGTCCGTATTGATGTCCAGCTATGATGACTATGTATTTTTTTCATGCGTTGGAAACATTTCTGCAATTCCCTGAGCTCGCTCATTGCCTGTTTACTCCATCTCGTCCTCTCGTGACATTTCCTTCCGTTCTATCACAGAACGTGCACGAAATAGTACCCATGAGCCACCAAGCGCGTGCGAAGCAGCCGTTAAACATATACCTAGTCACGTTGTACCACAGCTGCGAAGCCGCTTCCCAGCGGATCACGTGGCGTGACTTGGAGCAAGGGAAAGGCAGAGATAAAAAATTGGGGAGACCCCTAAGCTTCGCCTTTAAGTGTTGAACGCGATAGTGATGTCCTGTTCCTAGTTCGTACTTCAACCACTTAGCGTATACTCTGTAATTGGTAGTACGGCTTTAAACCACGAGAACTTATGTGTGTGAAATGTTTTCGAATTTGCTATGCACCCACTACGTGGTCTTAAGGGAATATACGCAGTAACATGTTTGCCTTTTGTAATGAATGGCCAGCTTTAAACCACGATGTCGTCATGATATTCACATGTTCTGACGCCCGATGGCAATGTACGCTTGTACCACGCAATATTACTACAATATTACATGTTGTATTGTGACGCCTGTATACAGGACGCGTGTGTTTGTGAAGCATGAAAGTTATTTTCACTGCATTTCCAAGCAGAGGAAGTTTTTTTCACTTCTTTTCTAAGCAGTCGCGTGGCTGTGTGGTAGAACATATGCTTGTAACCCAGACAGCCTGGGTTCGATCCTCGCTCGGACCCGAAAAGTGGTATTATTTATTTTATTTGAATCTTTTTCGATTTTTTCGTTACGGACGAGATGATGAATTTTCACTCACAACCAACGACGCCGATACCGACAATGATGCCGGAATTTCTGCGAAACGAGCTCTTTAACCCTATCGTGTTAAAAAGGCAGCACTTGCGGCTTTAGCGTCCAAGCGGGCCGAGAGCCACCAGTACGCTTGTAGTTAACCATGATTTTCTAAACTACCGATTCGGTTCTACGATCGCCTTCAAACCTTTGTCAATACTGAGAGGTAATTATCGACGTAATCGCTCATTTCTTGTATTCCTGTTGTTGTTTTTGTTGAACGAAGCGTTTATTCTCTCCCTATTTACTCTGCAGGCCCAGGCTCTCCGGGCAATGTGTCCATATCCTGGTTGTCGAATGAGATGAGCCGACTAACGTGGACATACCCTGAAAACGTATCCGGCACCATCCAGGGATACAGATTGAGCATATGCCACCGATACCAGTCGTGTGACGTCGAACAGGAAATGACCAGTTGCGGAGAGTACCTCACGTCAGGGAAGCAGTTGCACTTTCCTACAACGCGAGAAACGCAGTACTGCGTCCGGGTAAGCGCAAGAGCACGGTGTGGCGGCCATGTTATCACGGGCCCTCCACTTTTTGCGGAGGTCATCACTCCCTTGTCTGGTGAGACAACGTTTTGTTATTGTTTTATTGCTTTAGCTTGAAAGGATGTAAGAATGGGCTTGTTGGTGGTGATGCATGGTGAAACTTAAGGCGCACGAAAAAACATGGACGAAGAAAAGAGACGAGAGGACGATGCGCTTACTTCCAACAAAATGTTTATTACACAGAAGTTGAACATATGGATTCACCAGAGCGCGCAGGCGCTAGAAGATCTGGTTTTACCGACGAGGCAAAAAAGTTTTGCAATGATACCTAGGGTGGGAACGCATTGACTGTGGAAAGGGGAAAAAACATTACACGTGCTGCGTGGCTCCGCACGCGTCAACGCGAAAGGGTTTGACGTCAAATGTTTGACGTCAAACGCAACGTCAAACGAAAGGGTTTGACGTCGTACGCGACGGGATTTTCACATTACTCTTGTCATGACCAGGCAGTCATGTTCGCCCAACCCTCCTACCCTCCCGTACTAATTTTGGTCTAACCCGAATTAAGAAGGTGATCACGAGAGCACCCAGACATAGGCGGCTAGATAGATAGATATATAGATAGATACGTTGATAGAAACGCTAAAATTGTTTGCAGTACGCAAAGAAATGCTTCGCATTTAATAACTTCGAATTCAAAAAAGCGTCTGAGGTATTGTGAAAACACCTGCGCAAACATGGGTAATAGATTGTTCATCGTCGTATTTCGCAGAATTCTGCAAAGTGGAAAGCAAGATGGCGGAAGGCGATAAAGACAATCGCCTGAACCACATGTGCGATGACATTCCAGTGATTAACTATTGTATCGGTAGCTACCATATCATTTTTCTGGTGTTTCTAACATGTTGACCTCATTATTTACAAAGTGACTCTTCCCTAGCATTTACGCGTCGCCCGCAGCGATGCACAATTTTCATGTCCTAAATATGGAACACCAGGGCTCAGTGGTTATCAGAGCCCTAATTTCATTGCATGTTGATCCAGAGCCGTAGTGCTTGTGTAAGCTTCCGATTTCTCGTTATTCCACTCGAGAGCCCAGGCGTGATTTCTTAGCTAATATGTAAAGGGTTTCCAACTGCGAGATTGTACGTAATAGGTCTGAATAAGTTTTCGGCACAACATGAAAGGAACGTGCGGCAGCTAGAAGATGACGACGATGAAGTGAAGTTCGGTGAGCTTGCCCTTGCAGACATGGGAGAAGTTATTTTGACGCAGCAAAGCCGGATTCAGCGATCCTTTCGATGTTATATTTTCCAAAGCTTCCAATAATTAGACAACGACCTTTCAAGTGCAATGAGGAGCTGCGTATCATGAACGCAAAAACTCGCTTTTTTTACATTTCGGACGCTCTAATTAATATATCTTTGCTTCATGTTTAGCTACACAGCAATTACACGCGTTAAAAGGGTACAAAGTTTCACGTATTTAAATTTACCGTGTTTCACTTTACAACCACTAAGCCCTGGTGTCCTATATAGAGGACATGGCGCCATTTTTCTTATATGCTGGAGGTGTGCTGAGATTACAATATTTTTGTGCTTTAGAGGTGGTAGTCAAGCCCAATCAACAAGAAAAAATTTTTCTACCCGTTAAAAAAAATTCGGGGCTGAAAGGGTTAAGGTGAAAGAGAAAGAATTGTATTGAGGTCCTGAGGACATGGAGCATGGGGCGTTATCGGCTTCTTTTTCTTCTCCTCCACACATGACACACACCCATTGGAGGGGATAGGCCTCCTTCGCAACTAATACGAGTACACTTGCGCGATATCCACTACGCTATAAATCATCATAATTTTTGTGCAGTAGGGAAGCATCCGAAATGCCATTATTCGCCATTCTACGGAGAAGCGTGGTAGGAATTATAAGCCACTGGATCAACAATGTGCACATTGTTGATCCTGTGGCTGATGACGATGAATTGTGGCTCGGCCTTTTGTAATGGGTTGGAAGCCTTTAACGACCCACTCCTTGCCCAATTCGCTTTGTATGTCGTCTGGTCGGTATTTTACGCTTGAACGACGCTGTAATACATATGTTAACGTGGTTGCTTCCCGACATGATGCCTGCATAGGGTCCTTCTGCGAAAGAGTTTCAAGCACGGGCATGGCTCTGGTAGAATACTATGTTGCTATGCGAAGGGCCCATGTTGGAATCCTGTTCCATCTTCGTTTTGTTTTTGTTTGTTTTTTTCTTATCCCGCGCGATAGCGGTTACGTACACCAGCGGCGGCGGAGGTCTACGGCGCCCAAAACGGCTGTTATTGTAATCTCATGACAGATTTCGCCGTAAAAACACATGATGATAATTAGTGTTAAAACAGCGTGAAGCCCGCAGCGCTCGCCATATGCATTGAACACGTGAAGAAAACCCAGCCTAGCATTAAATTTCAATTGTGATCTTACGGCTCCATGGGAAAGTTGTGCATAGAAAAGGCTCTGAAAAGCACCGTGGACACGATGTTGAAGTGCACTCAGTTGTCATGTTGTAAATTATTTCGTGAAGTGCGTCGGTCTATCAGTCAGGGCTATGACGTCACACTGGTATTTCCAATCAGGCCATCGCAGCGCTATAGGCATGGCCTACCGTCTTCACAGGTTGTATTCGAGCCAAATCTTTTTTTTTTTTTTTGAGTATACGCTGCTTGACAGCGCCACTGACACCCACATCGTGACTGCCATGGAATCTCTTCGCAGAATCTCCCCGTCTCTCTAAGTTGACCCTCGTATCGGCTGGGGACAGATCCTTCACAGTGTCCTGGGAGCGGCCCGTGGATAAGTTCGACTACTACCGAGTGCAGGTCATCGGCAGCGGCGGCGTCGCAGTGGTTGGTTCGTGCGCCAACGGCACCATAATCGACGCGAACAAGACGCAGGTCACCTGTGACAACGTCGAGGACTGCAGTAATGTCACCTTCAAATTACGTACCTACAACAAAGGGCCACCTGAGCGGGGAAGCTTTAATACAGCCTTCAAGCGCATCTTCATACCCGGTCCAGGTGACTTTTTGTCTTCTAAGCGCTCATCTAAAAGGGGCCGTGCAAGATTTTTTGTACGTAGTCTGACAACACTGCCGACTGATAGTCAAAGCTCCTGCGAACATGTGAGCCATACATTAAGCGCAGCAGGAGGCATGAAATTCCCAATCGAATTACGTAGTCAGCTAAAAATCACTCGACAAATTATGCCATACACCCAAAATCGACTGCGTCATATACTCAAAAGACATGACGATTGGCTGATTTGAACGCTGTGAGTTGCCTAGTTACCGCGGGCGCCGCTCTGTGACGTGACGGGCTCGCGCCGCGCTCTGCACCAGCGCACTCGACATCAAGCTGAAAAGTGAGCCTGTGCGTCAAAGAAAATAAAAATAGTGTCTAAGGTCATGACGTGCGGACGCAGCTTTTGGCCCCCCTCGTCACTCCATCACCGTCCACGTGTAGATTATAGCGTACGCTGGTTACGAAAAGGGAGAGAAAGCGCCTTGGATGTCCAACAAACCCCCGTAACTACGCTCGTAAATGACAGATTCTACTCATTTTTGCGGCGGTGTATTCGTGTAGCGATAAACTCCGATCTTGAGGTCAATCGATGATAACTTCGAAAAGTGTTGCAAGGGCCATTTAAGCCTTTCGTACATGCCGGTTTGGAGTAAAAACTGCTCTAATGTAAATTTTATTCACACCTCTTATACAGGTAAGAAATTGAACCACAGTATAGCGAATACATTTATAACAAATTATCCGTTATAACGAAGTAAGTGAACAATTGTATTTCCATTCGGACAGTGCCACAAATATAGTGTTATGAGAAATTTCCATATATAACGATGCTATTAACGTGTCTTCGTTATAATACAGGTGTACTGTATCGATTAATGTATTTTAGCAGAAGTTGGTGCTTTTTGGGGCTGTCGTTCTTAGTCTCCGCTAACGTGGTCTTCTTTATTGCCCACAATATTGTCCATAACCACTTGCTAACTTAGCGCACAGACAGTCATTTCCACGCTGAATGTTTTGGTACTTCAGATAAGTGTTCACGTGACAAGGGTAGTCCACGACGACATATATGTTAATGAAACGGACGTGTTCGGACACACAATGCTCGGCTTTTGCAATAGAGGTCTCCTTCCAGTCATCACCACCACCATCATCATCATCATCATCATCCTGACTACGCCCACAGTTGGGCAAAGGCCTCTGCCATGTTCAGCCAATCAACCTTGTCCTGTGCTTGCTGCTGAAGCGTTACACCCGCAAACTACTTAATCTCATCTGCCCACTTAACTTTTTGTCTCCCCCTCGCGCGTCTGCCTTTTCTTGAAATACAGTCAGTTACCCTTAATGACCAGCGGTTATTCTTTCTACGCGCTACGTGCCCTGCCTATGTCCATTTCTTATTCTTGATTTCTGCTATGATGTCCTTAACACCATTTTGTTGCCTGGTCCACTCTGCTCTCTTGCTCTCTCATAAGGTTACACCTATCATTTTCCTCTACATTGCTTACTGCTTCGTCCTCAATTTAAGTTGAACCCTCTTTGTAAGCCTCCAGGTATACGCTCCGTAGGTAAGTACCGGTAAGATGCAGCTGCTCTTATACCTTCCTCTTGAGAGATGGTGGTGCAACTGTTGCAGCTGTTAACGTACTTCCTCTTGAGGGATAGTGGTAGTCATTCATGATTTGAGAATGCTTGCCAAATGGGCTTCAACCAATCTTTATTCTTACAGTTACTTCAGTCTCATGGTTCGGCTCCACGGTTACTACTTGTCCTAAGTAGACGTATTCCTTTAGAACTTCCAGTGTCTCGCTACCTATCGCAAAACGCTGTTCCCTCCCGAGACTGCTGCACATCCCTTTAGTTTTGTGGATAGTAATTTTCAGTCCTACTCTTCTGCTTTCCTTGTCGAATTAAATAATCATGAGTTGTAATTCGTCTGTTAAGTTACTCATCAATGCAATGTCATCAGAGAATTGTGGATTACTAAGGTACTCTTCATTAACTTGTAGCTGTAACTCCTCCCCATATAGGGTCCTGACAACCTCCTGTAAGCACGCGGTGAATAGCGTTAAGGAGATCGTGTCTCCCTGCCTTACACCTTTGTTTATTGGGATTCTGTCGCTTTCTTTATGGAGGATATTCATCACACCGATTTCGCACAAAAACGCGGGTGCAAAGAAAAGCAACACACAGACAAGCACAATCGCTAAGATCTAGACAGACTCGAAGTATGGCTTTATGGAGGAGTATGGTGGCTGTGGATCAGCTGTAGATTTCTTCCAGTATATTTGTATATGCTTCGTCCAGCTGCCCTCTCGGATGCCCTCGAGTGGGGCAGTCTAGAATACAACAGCCGTGCACCCAGTGACAAGTGACATTCATTACAATGGAGAAGTCTTGACTACACTCTAAGAAAAAAAAAGTCCTTTGACTTCTTTTTTTAAATGCGAATGCATTTCTTAGTCGGGCTATGTCAGGCGGCGTTGTCCGGCGTTGGCCGGCGTTGTCCGCGGGGGAGGAGGATAGGTTGAGGAGGTGTCCGCGCGCCGGCAGGTGTTATCTCTCCGCTCTCACTCTCTCTCCCATAGCAAAAGCTGCGGGCGCGCGCGCTTATCCTCGCCCCTAGCAAAGTGGAGAGGAGGAGCGCGCTCTGGCGCGTGAGGGCGCTCGCATCGCGGGAGCTCAGCGGAGCTACCGCGATAAAAAAAAAAGAAAAAAAAAACAGGCGCTGCGCCGTGCTCCCGACCGGGCTGCAGAAATTAGGCGCCTTTTCCTTCTTCGAACCACAACCACCATATATAAATGGAGTGAAGCGCGCGAAATGCATTCGCATTTCCTCACGATTCCCTTGGGGGGAGGTGGGGGGCATTTTTTTTTAACTTCTGGCTTCCCACGCATATGAGTTCTTTAAAGGGACACGTCGACTGTCTTTGGGGGGTCATTACGCCTTCTTCTGAGAGTCGTGTGACGCACAAGAGAGTTGACGTGCCTCTTTAAAAATAGTCATATACGTGAAAAGTCAGGACTACCCAAAACGAATTACATATACTCTTTTTTTTTCTTACAGTGTACTCGCCGTTGCAGCTTGACGGCTAAAGTCTTTTACTGCCGAGCTCGAGGTCGTGAGTTTGATTCACAGCCACGGCGGCTGTATTGTGTTGGGGGAAATGCAAACACAGCCATGCACATATAGAGAGAGAAGGATAGGAAGGGGAGTTAAGCGGAATTTAAACGCTGGATTTGCTATCCTAGAAGGAAAGGGGAGAGAAAAATGGAGTGAAGCGCGAAGAGAAAAAGCGGGCGAGAAAAAAAAAGTGAAATATTCAAGGAAGCTATATACTTTTCACCACGCATCTGGAATTTCACCACTATTTTCCAATCAGTCCATACTCCACAGAACCGTGAGCACAGTTTGATAAGTTTTTCTTCGTGGCTATTTTTTCTGTCGTGCTTTTGTGTTTGTGTTTTAGTTGTATTGCCGTACATGCGCTCAATAGCACATAGATTAAAAATGTGGCTTCCCGGTATGACATGCAGGTGGTATTCTCGGCGCCCTGAAAATTGGTAATGTCTCGAAAAGACAAAAAGTAGAGCAGTGATGAAGGCCCCCGAGATGCAACATGTAACGTCATATATGTCAAGAAATGTGTTGAATGCTAGGTAGGAGTGGTCTATGGGATTCCTCCGTAGTGCGGATCATCCTACATTGCACAGACGGGCAGGTGCCTCAACAAAAGGCCTGAGGATAATATAATAATAATATATGGGGTTTAACGTCCCAAAACCACGATATGATTATGAGAGACGCCGTAGTGGAGGGCTCCGGAAATTTAGACCGCCTGGGGTTCTTTAACGTGCACCTAAATCTAAGTACCCGGGCCTCAAGCATTTTTGCCTCCATCGAAAATGCAGCCGCCGCGGCCGGGATTCGATCCCGCGACCTTCGGGTCAGCAGTCGAGCACCATAACCACTAGACCACCGTGGCGGGGCCAGGCCTGAGGAACATAAGAATGTGTGTAGTAGGGTTGTAATACAGGGGAATCTCTCTCAGCTCGGCTCTGCTTGTAAGTGTAACCTGAATTTCACTGGCACTACTATGTAGGCACTCAGCAGTCCCAAAATTAAAAGAACAATCGTGTAGGCATACAGTATGCTACAGAGAAAGTCTGGCGCATGCGTCAGCTCCCCCTCCATAGCACTTACAGACAGACAAGTGACATTTCTAGCGAAACAAAGATGCATTCAATCGCCGCACGTGTTCCATCTTGTACTGTGCAAACGTAATTTTCTAAAGACAACTGCACTTGTTTTTGACATAGTTAGCACCCATGTTGGCTCATGCGCAGTTCACCCTCAGTGTCCTTTCCTTTGTATGTTCCCACCCTTCTTTTTAGCTTTTCGTTTGATTAAATCAGTTAGATGCGCTTCGTCTGTCTCGTCCATGTTTTCTGTGTTTTGGACTTTGGAGCGCTGCCTTTATCATCCATATTTTTCCTCACCTATGTCTTCTTCATTTAAAAAGGTGCGCCGTGGGCACCGCCGAGAGGTGGCTACTCGAAGACGTCCCCACATCCTGGTCCTGCCCGTTTCTGTTACACCGGTATAGATGCGAATGATAGCCGAATTAAACTATCACATTTGCTCACATGCTACCAGCCCATAGCCGATGTCGGTTGAGCATGGGCTATTCAACCGATCAGTCAATCAATTTCATTTCTTTTGAAAAGTATCAATACGGGAGTGAAATCTTCAAGAGATTGGCAAGGTCCTCACGCCCTCGCAATATGGCAAGATGAAGAACACTCATACGTGAAGCCTAGTCAAACAGAATTCCTAGGAGATGTGAGGGCTTAAAGTGTCGAGGAATCGTTGAACAGGGTATCAGTGGCGCCAAGTTTCGACTAAAGGACTTTTCTTCGACTGTCCTGAAGAAGAGGAGTCGTTTGGGCGCAACTTTTGGCTCCAGCGAAATTTCTTTTTCATCCATGTCTCATCGCTGTAAGCGAAGTGATCAATTCGGTTAATGAACAAAAAAAGAGTTTTGGCATGAACACAAAGGCAGGAGTGTGGAGAGTGGCGTGTCAGCTCTATATGGAGAGTGGCGTGTCGGCGATATTGGCCAGTGTCGGCTAATGTAAGCTTATCTTGCCCATTCTCTGTTACAACGGCACCACTGTGTTTAGTATGAGTCCAGTAGTTGAACTGCATACCAATGTTTCATTAAGGCCTTAAGTGTCTCTTTGAGCAGCCCGTTCATCGAAACACGGCAGGCGAATGAAGTTGTACAAAAACCCACATGACCTACGTCACTGATAACTCCATGTGAAGTTGATGTATGGCATCAAAATTACGTTACCGATAGCAGCCATTTGTGACGCCATCGTGACGTCACGTAATGACTCGATCACATACCATTGTCGCTTGCTGAAAGGTAGACGATCTCGGAAGTAGTGCAACACCATCTGAGATGCAGAAAGCTCCAGCTAAGAGGAGGAAGGAACAATGCGATCGACTCATAAGGTCAAGGTGTCTAATGCGACTGTCCCACTCTTCAGCTCGTTATGTCAAGCACGAAGTTATGTCTAGTCCACGGGTGTATAACTTAAGGCATTATCCAGTGCAGAGAAGGCCTTTCGCCTTCGAATGTGACAGAGAATGTAACGCATGCTGCGGAACCTTTCCACCCTGCAGTCCCAGACTCACCCAGCAACGTGAGCATACTCGGGATATCGCCGTCGCTGAGCCGGCTGCAATGGGAACCATCGCAAAACGTATCCGGCACCCTCCGTGACTACACAGTGAGGACATGCAGCTGGTACTGGGATTGTGCCAAGTCTGACTCGACCAGCTGCGTCGAGCATCGCACGCCTAACAATTGGTTCTACTTCGACACAACGGACGGAATGCTTTACTGCGTCCAGGTGAAGGCAAACACGCTATGTGGAGATCGAGTCATCACTAGCCATCCAGCCACGTCAGAGGTCATCGCACGCTTTCTTGGAGAGAAAGTGGAGAAATAAACTTTTTTTTCCTTGTTACCTGAGTTTGGTATTTCTGTAGCCCTGTATAAGTGGGTTCTTTGTTCACTTTATTCGAACAACAGGTTCCTTGTTGTTTGTCTTTCCTCGATTATTGAATTGCCGAGCTTCAGTATCTTGTATTCCGCTGTGGCTATTACAGGAGAGTGGAATAGTGTGGGAGAAAGATAGGCACAAATACGTTTATTGATAACTGGCTAGTTATCGAAGGTCCCTTATTCCAGGATGGTCTAGACCGCCAGAGGACGAAAAAAAAATGTATGCTGTTGGAGCTCTCCCCTTGGTGGTGCGGAATCATTTGCTTGCACGCCTCGACGAACTGGGGCAGATGTTCTGAGCAGGCCTGCAATAATAGCGAAATACATGCTCGCTGGAGGCGGGGGCTTTCAGTGCGACTTTGTTATGTAGCCGAACAATCACGCATTTTCTTTCTCACATGACCAACGGGAGCTTTTTTTTTCGACGTGAACAGTCCATTTCGGCCGCCGCTGGTGCGCTGGAGCTCGGCGAGTAGCGCGCCCCCCAGTTTCCGGTTCTTTTTCCGCTATTAAACTGCTCAGCGCAAACATTAGACACGGTACACATAGAAAAGACGAGGACCGGCGTAGACTTCCAACTGATTTTATTACAAGGACGCACAAATATATAGGCTACAGACAAAGATAAGATCACATGCTTATCCAAGAACACAAAAACTTAAAAAAAACTAAATGGCAAGAAGGAACCCCTAAAAAGACAAAGTGATCACCCTGGAGCACCACGTGCCGAAGAATCCAAGTACGCCAGTTCTTTTTCTGATAATGATATCGATGGTTTACTGATGCAACTTCCTTGAGCTATTGTTGCGGCCTCAATTATGATACTAGTGCCTTCGTTAGGATGGGACGTGAGAGCTCTTATTTTTTCAAACAAGGGCTTGCATCCGCATTCAGAACAATAAGAGGCCAAAAAGCCATCCCTTCCCACATTTCTTACTTTCTGGCAATGTTCCTGTAGTCTTACATTAAGGCACCTGCCCGTCTGACTAACGTACCTTAGTCCGCAAGACAAAGGTATAGTGTAAACAATTTCCCTTGCACAGTCAACAAACTTTTTACGGTGCTTTATTTTGCAATGGCTCGCTGTACTTCATACCGGACTAGTTCGGACACATAACTTCCTGGAAATGTACACCCGTGCCCAAAATTATACGGACCGTTGGGGTCCGTACACCTTTGATGTCTGCACCATCTAGTGGCGAGCCGTCTGCTGTCGAGAGCATTGCTCTGGCGAATTCCGTCAGGGTACCGCTCTCAACAGCAATTCTGACAAAGCAACGCTCTCGACAGACGTTGGCTCGCGACTAGACGGCGTAGATGGTGATTTCGGCAAGCGCTCCCGTGGGCCGTATACTTTTGCCCGCGGGTGTACATGTTTTAGCGTGCATCGACAGCCCCCGGAATGGCTCCTTCATAACCTGTATTGTGCATCCTTCAGCGTACTTCTCAACTTGCATTGTTTGAGGGAGAGTGTTTAAATCCTGTTTGATAAGTTCATATCCGTCACATTGAATTCGACTCCACACATTCGCAAGTTCGTTTGTTTGAAGAAGAAACTCGAACCATCTGCTTCCGCTGGACCAGGGGGGCATGAACTATAGAAGTTCCTGAAGAGCACACCCTATTGGTGACTTCTATTTCCTGCCCCTAACTTTTCCACAATGTCTGCATGGAAAAAAATGCAAAGCAAGCTACAAGCAGCAATCAGTGCGGCATCTGTTACAATTCAGGCCTTTAATTTAGTGTTCAGAGCGGTAAAATAAATGTCCAGAAATTTTCTTCACAATATGAGATAGTAGAGAGAGAGAAGAAACACCGTGTCGTCAGCAATGTGGTGCAGGCGTCGGTGCCGTTTCGTTGGGATAAAAATTCTGATGGAAGCAAAAAATTAAAGTGGAATTGAAAAAAAATGAAGCCGGAATCGAGCCCAGGCATTCTGCATGTCAGTCATGTATTCTACCCCAGAGCCACGCCAGCGCTTCGGTAAGGTTTTTGACCCGGCTAGTTGGTAAACATTCACAATAGACGAAGAAGAGGGACAAGAAGAGTAAGTAACATAAGTGAAAAGAGTAGCACAAGGAACAATATAACATATTTTCAACCTGCAGACGTTAGCACTGACAACACAACAATGTGCAACAAAATTAACTATATTTGCAGATTTGTCTTTTATACACTTTTAAAGAAGGGGATTCATTTATTTTGTCTTACAGTTCTCTGTTTGCATTTAAGAGCCTATGGATTTTGTATCTCAAGCATTGCGTCCCATGATTTGTTGTGGTCTTAGGTAGTTTGTAGTTGATCACACGTAGGTTGCGGTCTGTGGTCGTTTGAAGATAGGTGGACTCAAAAATTTGCCCAGTTTTCTTTAATCCGCATGAACATATAAAGTGAAAGCTTCTCTGTGTAAAGAAGACTTGGTGAAACTAATCTATACTTAATTTTATATGGAGATGTGGTATCATTGAAAGGGGATGCGTTCAAGAGCACGAACGGCTCTTTTTTTGCAAAACTTCTAGTTTACCTAAGTTAGTTTTCGTTGTAGATCCCCAGATTAATAAGCAGTAGTGCAGATGTGACTGAGCTAGAGCATGATATATAATTGGTTTTAGTCTATTTGGAATTAAAGATCCTATTTTCCACAGTGCACCAATTGTACGAGATAGTTCGTTTTATAGTTGGTTAAATACATAGTTTGTTATATTTCAGCTCCGTTAACGCGTGCACAAGCGATGCTTTGCGAAATCCTGTGCGTGCTGCAGAAAACTTCATGAACTGGAATCGACGTATGAAGTGAACGGCACTCCGAGGTAGTATGTACTGAGCCTGCCAGACGGATTTGCCGCAGTAGTAGGCCGCTAGCGAGTAGCGCCATTGCTGCTGCGCGGGACCGATTGTTTAACGCAGTGATGGTTTGCTTCTTCAAAGTTGCTTCTTCAACGGAAATGCGAGCATTTAACATCCCATTCAGCAGCGCTTGTGTCACAGTCATGCTCAGACTCTAGCCGTGCGCAATTCACTCCACGCGGATGTTGCAGGTTCGATCAACAGGATCGAAACATGAATATCGAAAAGGATACGCACGTATGGTTTTCGCAACGACGAATTCTTCGACGTTGCGAAAATTCGTCGAACAACTATGGCGTTCGGAAGGTACCGGTGAAGTACAGGAGAAATTAGCCGAGGGGCGTGAATTGGCCGTGACTGCACGCGTCATCGCTCTAACCATTTCGCTTCGCTGGTCGAGCTCGATCGTGCTGGCGGCATGCGGCGCTCCATAAAATCCACAATTATTGCGCTACATGCAATGCACACGCAAAACTATGTTTTTATTTTGATCTCGCTCAAGTATATTATAGATCATATACAATCAAAGGGACTTACGAGCGTGAAGAAACTATCAAAACGAGGGGGACGTGCGCTGCAACTCGCTCCTCGCGATTTGGCAGCTGATCGTTCATCATCGCTGTCACTCTCGGTGCGTGCTTTTACAGCCTTCTACGTCCAGTGAAAAATCCTCGTCGTCAAGATGGTTTCTTTCAACATCACTGCTGAAGGCATTCTGAAGCATCGCACCGCGTCACCACGTCTATCTGGGCGCAGAGAACATTTTGCTCTCAAACCTGTCGCAGAACACCTGACCCGCCAACAAGCAAATTGCTTGCAGTGCGCTGCCACCTACCAACAAACATACAAACACAAGCGGCGCAGCAGGGCGCAGCGCTGGCAAACTTGAGAATCGCGAGTCCGCGCGACTTCCCGCGTACGATGTTATGAGATTCATGCGGTACAAAAGCGCTGACGAATGCTATATGCAAGTAAAACAAGGTGAGTTTCAACTGAATAGGTCAGACAATAACATTTAACTAACCTACGTGGCTACAGAAAACCTCTCGAAGTTGATATGAGTACGCTGTGGGCTATCATTGAAAGCGCGAGTTGCCACGTCTTTTCACGAAGACCTCGCGTATCACAAGAACGGATCAGCTGATTTGTGGCGCCACGGAGGGCCCGGTTTGCTCACTGACGCAGGAAACATGCAAAGTCTCAGTGTTTGTTTCTTGGTAACGCGTTAACACTGAGGCTAGGACAGCCGAACAAGGGAGCGATTGCGTAGCGCTGCCATACTGGCCCTCCATGAGAGGACGATTCTAAATTCCGCTCGGCGGCGCGACAGTCTATGGGCATTGCGAATATTCCAAAATTGGTATTGCGTGGCGTGACTGTATGACAAACATAAATGACAGGTCCTAACATGCAAATGATGACATCCATATTATGTACAGCATCATTTGCTCCTTGCTGGCTGCTTCGCATTACATCGATTCCCACAGTGCGTGGGATCTGCCGGTTTTTCTCTCTCTCTTAGTGTTGTAGACGATTGCATAAAGGATACCAACTAAACATATATTCTTTTATTCCTGTAATTTGTTATGGTGTATGTACCAAGTGCAGATACTTAATCAGACAGCTAAACTCTGACATTATACTTGATCGAGCACGGAGGCTTTCGGGGTTCCTTTAATCGAGGTGTGCTCTCATTGAATTGGCTCCGTAGACGGTGCTGTGGTGTGCGAAGGTGTTATTTTTTGTGACGTAGAATTGTGAAAATGTGATGTATCCCTGAACACTGAAATTGCACGCATAATTTATGCTGTGGACATAGCAGGAGTTGGTTACTCCGTATACCTCCCACAGGATGCCTTAATTCTGACGTCAGCGCTGGCAGCGCCAAATGTCTCTTCAGTTACGCCCTGGCGAGGGGGGATTCAGAGTGGTGGTTGTGGTTCGAAGAAGGAAAAAGGCGCCTAATTTCTGCAGCCCAGTCGGGAGCACGGTGCAGCGCCTGGATTTAGAGTGACAAGTTGCATCAATGGCGGCGCACAAGGTGTGCGTCGTCATGGCAACGCTAACACCAGCCGCGCCTCTTCCTCCCCTAGCTCTCTCGCGCGCGCCGTTTTGTCTTGTTTGTTTGTTTTTTTTTTTTTGCTTGTCGCTTGCGCGGGGGCGCCTTTTTTTTTTTTTTATGAAGCCGCTCGCGCGTGCTGCGCCGTGCGGGGTGCGCGGAGCTTGCTTCAATGAATCCGCTCGCTCGTGCAGCGCCTTGCCTTCTTCGCGCGTTTGAATCCACGCATTTTGCAATCATGCATTCTGTAAACACTGCAGCCATGGAGCATGTGCCAGAAAACAAATGAATCCACTCAAAACACAATATGACTTTGGCCTCGTTTTATTGTCCTCGTTTCCCAAAATCAACATTTTCATCAAATGTGGAGCGATACAAGCTCGGGAGAGTAACAGAAGCGATTAACAGATTAACAGGAGATTAACATACACAGGTTCATGATGACTGAACAACACGGAAAGTTCCCAGCAAAGTTAAGAACATGCAGAACAGTGGCATAAAAAACAGGACACAACACTTTGGCACATATTAAAAAACAATTTTTATACTGACAAAAGTGCAGAAGAACTTCTGATATGCGCACGATATTCCAGAACATTGGGCCTGTATGACATCATTACTATAACAAACAAACGTGAACATTGACCGCATAGCAAAAACAGTGAAATCAGTTGAAGTACCTAAAAAAGAATAATAATGCATAAAGATTTAAATGTCAAAATGAACTCCACATATAACTAACATTGGTCGAACTTTATTAACTCTATTTCCAAAAACGTTGATTTTCATAAAAACTATAGTGATATAAAAAACACGAGGAAATGAACATACGATATGGAAGGATTCATGCCATCTGTACTTGAAATGCGCCGATTCTGCCATTCTTCAGCATTCCTCTGGGCGCACCGATCAGCTGTGGCCTTCCTGAATAGTTCAAGAACGCTTCCATCCTGAAGAAAAGAGACAAGTTTTAATGTGATAAAAAGCGCTGACGACTCGTGCACAAGCGAACTTGTTTCTTCGTCTCAGAGCAATACAACTTTTCGTACATCTACCTAGAGCCTCAGAAACGCGGTTATAAGCGATGACGAGTGATTAGACGGACACAAATGGATAGCACACATTTAAGCACGCGGCTTTATGACAGTTGTAAACCTGTAACTATAGTTACGTCGCATATGTGCTTTATGTCCACTGTTTGTTCGTACAACGACGTAAACGCAGCGTCGTGCGCTTTTCAAGTCAGTCATTTTTATGAACATTAAGTGTGTCCCCGCTGCAAAAAAAAATGCTAATCGGTATGGAACGTGAATTCAAATTGAGACAATGAAAATTACGTCTCTAAGGGTACGCTCACCACTCGTTCTTTTGGGGGCCGGCACCATCTTCGGGGACTTGTTCTGGAATTATTGAGCAACAGAGCACGATACACGAACAGAGAGAGTCGCAAAACACCGCTGCGCACAAGCACAGAGCGAGCGAGCACCATGAAACGGATGAACGGAGATGGCCAGCGCACGCTTCGCGAACGCCCGACACGAAACTTTCCAACGGATTTCGAAGCCGGCGGCGCCAGCAAGGCGGCGGAAAGCGGGCATCCCGCCAGTGAGGAGGTTGCTCCCAGCAGAGAGGGGGTCGGAGAGAGTCAGGAGTTGTTCAGGAGGGTGAAAAAAACGCGTATTTTAGTTGTCGTCCCAGCGGGGTGATGGCGCCACACTTATTTTTTATCTGTACAAGTCACGTGGGTTTCTTTCGCCCTCCTGGACATAGTGTAAATCAATTTGTTCTAAACAGTAATCTGCCATTTCCATGGCACCCTATGGCGAGAAAGTATAAAACGAAAACCGAGGAAATTTTAGATGTGAAGCATCTTAGAGCGGGGTTTAATCCGGTGGTGGTGTGCGGCGTGACCACCCTTACTGCGCATGCGCGAACCCTTTGAAAAAAATAAAAATAAAAAACCTCCTCTCTCTCCTCTAGGCATCCCTGCCCGCGGCGTCCACACCCCCAATGCGCATGCGCGAACCCTTTCAAAAAAATAAAAATAAAAAACCTCCTCTCTCTCCTCTAGGCATCCCTGCCCGCGGCGTCGACATCCCCAATGCGCATGCGCGTCCCTCCCCCCTCTCTTCCCTCTCCTACGCTCCCCCCCTCTCTCGCCTCGCGACGCCGACGCAGGCAGCGTCTGCTAGCGAGTTTTTTTGGTTGAAAAAACCGACTGCTCGCGCTGCACAACTGTTCACTGGCCACCCCGTATATATGGCAATGGATCTTGACCTGCAAGATGGTGCCGGTGGGAGATTTCTCCTGTGCGCTATTGAACAATAAAAATTCGCAGCGTGCGCGTTAACTAAAAGCGGACTGCGGGTCTCTGTGTCCAATTCGGAGTCCTCGGTCTCTCATTGCCCATTAGCAGCGATTGGCATGTTCCAGTAGGAAAACACCGGTCCATCACTGCGTGCTTTGCGCCTCCCCAGGTTTCTCTCCTGCGCAACGCTGCGATGACCGCCAGCGTCAACGCCGCCGCCAGTGTAAGCGTTAGCGCCCGCTGCTTCGCATCTACACATGGTTCCCTTTAGCGGGAGATGGTGCAATTTTTTTGTTACACCTTCTTGGGAAAAATTCCGGAAGATCTGTGCGAATAAATTTCCTGTGAAGCAGTCGGCCAGCTCGACATTCTTTTTTTTTCATCGGAAGCTTCTATATTGCCCTTCCTGTTGTTTTTTTGTATGGCAGCCAACCGTTCTTTCACAGAGCCGTGCCAGATCCTGAAACTGCTATGGAAAAAGATCCTATACAGACGTCATGCAGGCCAAGGAGTCACGTTAACAGACGTAAGATTGCGTGGCAGAAACGTAGCATCGACCTGGTCATGAGAAGTGCGTAGCCAGTGAGCTTCTACGCGATCACAAAGAGCTCCGCCACCATTCATCACCATAATCATGACCTTTCATCAGCCGCAGACAGCACCAATAGTGTGTGCAGCTATGTAGGCGTGAGTGTCGCATCATAGACTCCCAATGGGTACTTCGTTAAGCTCTTCAGGCCTCTGAAAAAAGTATAAAAAAATCACAGCATATCCACGGGGTGAATGATGATGAGTGGGCGAAGCTCCGGAGGTTCATGACTCTTCCGTGAAAATTCGCCCATTACATCATCATGAAAGACGTGAGAACCAGTGTGTGCGCTTGGCAGCAGCTTCCCGCACTCGCGCAGCCTCGGGATCTGCCCGCCTGTACGCGCGTTTCCTCGCCGCTTCTCGGGCACAGTTTCTGGATCCGCTTCTCGGCGTCGCCGTGCACCTTCTGCTTCGTGGGCTCGAACGTCGGGCTCCGTTTCCGGCGCCTCCGTGCCTTCTTCGTCGCTCACCTTCTTCGTCGCTCATTGCGCGCTGACTGCCGAGCGAAAGAGGAAGCGCGCCAAGAGCGCCGCGCCACCCAGCGGTCTCCTATCACACTAGAGCACGCAGCGGAGCCGTCTCCTACGCATCGGAATGGAGCGAGCGCCGCAGCGCCATCTAGTGATCAATTCACGTACTGTCACAGCGCAGCGCCATCTAGTGAACATTGTGAGAAGCAGCAGCGGCCATACATCTGAATGGAGCGAGCGCCGCAGCTTTTCATCATAGATTCATCATATACAAGTACCGCCATCTAGCGGACATTCCAAGAACTAAACGAGAGGTGGCTACCTACAACTACATACATCGAGGACGCACGACCCACGGCTTAAGGAGCTTCGCCCCTCTAAAAGGCAAAAGTGCCCACATGACGCGTTGAAAGAGTTGATTTAATGCCAAGCACACATACCGGCTCGTTGCGGCTCAATTGTATAACATCAGTGCAGCCACGCTTTCGCCTTCTTATTTGACAACAATGTAACACCGGCCCAATTTTTGTTAAGTGCTAAATTAAGGTGTTGGGCGATTGTGCTGTAATGAAGCAGTGCGTACACCAATAATATAATGTTCATTTATGCAACATTTCGCGCATAAATACCGGTCGTAGACCGCTGGCGACATCTTGTGAGGATTCCGTGCCGCAGCAGAACAGAATGTTTTCCTACATCTTGTATAAACTTTGTTTCTACGCGGCATAAGATGTCTCACATAAATATCAGAGTGATGTCCCGTCTCCAGGGTTGCCGTTGGTGGCTACTTTGCGCCAAATTGGCTACTTTAGGACTCTGTGTGGCTACGAAAGTTTGAGGTTGGCGCCATGGCTACTTTTTAGGCTACATTGAACTTCTTTTGAGGCGCATTTAGTAGCCGATTTTCTTATTATTTGCAGGTAAAAGAACAGGAAAACCTAAATATCAGCCAGTGTTTCCACCTTTTTAGTCGCGTAACCTGATGCGCGCGCATGCATTGGCTCCAGCTACAGGCTCATGCGCACCAAAGCAGCACCCCGCAAAACTAATATCAGCACCAAGATGAAGCTCGTCTGTTATTATGGTAAATTTAGTAATCAATCTAGTTCTGCGGCTTCAAGAAAAGACTCCTTAAACGTTTAACGTTCCCACTGACTTTTTGGCGGGAATGCTTCAAAATTACCCTGTCTCTGGGGAAAACTATCCTGCATAAATAGATACAGCCGCACTCAACTTAACTAATACGACATAGTTGCTGCGCCACCGGGTACAGAATATGATTTATGGAACAAAATGTCAAAGCAAGGTTATTCGTCTTCCGAAACACAAACGTTCTGGCTATTTACGTCTTTAAAAGCATTGCATTTTATAATCTGTGACTTGCTATGAATATATGTGCTCATATATACAATGTATTATTAACAGGCAGTATGCGAACTTCTTTCTGACGACAGCCGAACAGCTAACATAAGAGCTACGAAATGCCGCCTTTCCGCTCTCTCTCTAGAAGCGCATCGAAATTTTCGCCTCTTGACCTTATTTCATAGAATATACCAGAGAAGCGTCCTCCACGACCGACCTTATTTATCACCGCCCTATGGTTGAACCCTTTGATTATCGCACTGAGGTCATTCTATTTTGTTAAACCGAAGCTTACTTCCTATGTTTTTGCATGCCCAAATTCATATTTATTTTGTAAAAATTCTCGGTCATAATACCGTTTTCTTGTATTTGGCTACAAATTTGGCGACAAAGTTAAATGACATGGCTACTTTGGCTACTTTTAGCTTGAAATATGGCTCCTTTTCAAGTCTACCCAACGGCAACCCTGCCCGTCTCATACACGTGCTAGGGAACTGGCCTAGGTCCGCCGCGGTGGAGCAGTGGTTAAGATGCCCGGCTGCTGACCCAAAGGTCGCGGTTGCGATCTCGGCCGCGGCGGTCGCATTTCGACGGAGGTGAAATGGTAGAGGCCCGTGTACTGTGCGATGTCAGTGCACGTTAAAGGAGCACTGACACAAAATTTCGAAGGCGAGATAATGAGCGAGATAGGTTATGTGAAGACATACACAACATCTACGAAATATCAAGGGCAAACATAGCCTAGAACATATTTAAAATAAATTTTAAAGTGCATGCCGCGCGACTGAGCGAGATGCGGAGGCCCCCGCGACGCCGACATCAACGCAGTGGCAATGTCGACAAACCTACGTCACCAGTTTGTGTTGGCTGGTTGCTGGCACACGCCTTGCGCTTGCGCTGCCTGCGATTCCTTCCTCCTTGCCTGCGGCTTTGCGTGTGCTGGCTGTGGTGTCTGTCAGTGTGGCGCCCGCTCGCGCGCGTGGCGCCCACGTCACTGTTTTGCGTGGTCACGTGGCCAGCTGCGTTTATCTTGCCACCGGAACTGCTCCTGCCTAGCTCGGTGCTCTTTGAAACCGAAACTGCGACTGGGCGCTCTAAAAACGTCTCTAAATAAATAACCGTCGCGCACTCGCGCAAACCAGGTTTGCCGTGATAAGTGGGTCATAAGCTACCTATTGCAACAACAACAAAAAAAAGAAAACAAGGTCCAAAATTTTTGTCAGTGCTCCTTTAGAGAACACCAGATGGGTGAAATTTCCGCAGCCCTCCACTACGGCGTCTCTCATAATCATATTGGGGTTTTGGGATGTGAAACCCCAGATAATATTAAAGGTGGCCTAGAAGACCTTCATTATTCCCTCCAGAGAAATTACTCGATTAAATATGTGGCTGATCGAATTCAAAAGCTTTGAGAAGTTACATTTCAAAACTTGTCTTCTTTGACAACGAGTAATTTCTCGAACTACTCGTTTTAATGCTAACTCGACATACGCGGCACTGGATGGAAGTTCTCTTAACCTGACCAACCAAACCTAACCTGACCTAACCCTAACCTAACCAACCTAACCTAATCATATGCATTAGCTGACGATGACCAGGTTCTTTCTTTCTTGGTACCACGGTATCTCTTATATGCATACACCGGAAACCACTGCAGATGCAAGAGCTGTCCACTACGCCCGTCGATTCTCATGCGGTTGAAGCCAATTACTTCGTTTATTATTGCGATAGCAATTATATGGACACTCGCGGCTGGTTTTCGCCCTCGGCGTCGGCGTCGGCGTCATTTGCCGTATATGTATATGTATATATATAACCGGGCCCGCCCGTCGTTCGTGAGCGTGAAAAGACGCGAGGGGGGGGGGGGGGGGGGGGTCCCTCGAGCGACCTTCGATTTTACGAGCGGGGGGCGCGCGCGTTATCTCCCCTTCTCGGCGGCCGACAGCGGGCGGGGGGGGGGGGGGGGGGGGCGACGTTCGATTTTACGAGCGCGGGCGCGGGCGCGCGCTTTATCTCCCCTTCTCATCTCCTCTTCTCGGCGGCCGGGCCGGCGTACCCTTCTACGTGCTGCGCTCTCAACGCGAAGAAAATTCTCTTAAACAAGCGTTTTCTAGAGTTGCGTGAGATCGGATCCAAAAAGAGTTAGCTACCAGCCTCACTTCGTATAACATTACAATTTTTTGCTATCGCATTCATTGCTTCACCCTTGCGGTGAAACTGTGACTTTTTAAACTCACCTAAGGAAAAAAAATTCGGCGGATCCCACGTACCCTGGGAATCGATGTTATGCGAAGCATGCCGAGGGAAGGTGACTGGGTTCTAATTTTTTATTGAGCGAAACGTAAAGAAATGACGCTAAAGATGTGCGCAGATGTTGTACGCACAGATATATTGTCACGTGGTCGTGACGTCGACGAAGGCAACAGTCGGCGTTTCAAAGAAGAAACTCTTTATTAGGCCGAACTTGTGGCCGGTAAACGGAAAGTCAGAATACAGCAATAAGCACTGTCACTGATAGCGGCGAAACGTAGCGTCGGCCGTCGATGGAACTGAACATCGTTGGAGCGCGCCGGCTTTTATGCATCACGCGTCGAACATTCTAGCCTTATCACTGGTCATCGCGCAAGCTCTGGAATAATCTCGAGTGGTCGCGTCTTGCGCGCAATCTTAACAAAACGATCTACAATAATCGCGAAGCTTCTCGAATGCTAAGGCGTTACTGACAGTCTTTGTGGGCGGAAACTGGAATACAGCAAACGCGAAAATAAAAAAAATGCCCCCCACCTCCCCGAAGGGAATCGTGAGGAAATGCGAATGCATTTCGCGCGCGCTTCACTCCATTTATATATGGTGGTTGTTTGTTGTGGTTCGAAGAAGGAAAAGGCGCCTAATTTCTGCAGCCCGGGTCGAGAGCACGGCGCAGCGCCTTTTTTTTTTTTTTTGCTTTTTTTGTTTTTTTCTTCTTTTTTTAATTTATCTTTTATTTTTTTTTGTTCTTTTTTTCCTTTTTTTATTTTTTTTTATTTTTTTTTTCATATATAGCTCCGCCGAGCTCCCGCGATGCGAGCGCCCTCACGCACTTGAAATGCATTCGCATTTAAAACTGGGTATGCGTAAAGCACGCAGCGATGGAGCGGTGTTTCCTACTGGAACATGCCAATCGCTGCTAATGTGCAATGAGAGACAGAAGACTCCGACTGGACACAGAGACTCGCAGTCCGCTTTTAGTTAACGCGCACGCTGCGAATTTTTATTGTTCAACAACGCACAGGAGAAATCTCCCACCGGCACCACCTTGGAGGTCGAGATCCATTGCCATATATACGGGGTGGCCAGTGAACGGTTGTGCAGCGCGAGCAGTCGGTTTTTTCAACCAAGAAACTCGCTAGCAGACGCTGCCTGTGTCGGCGTCGCGAGGCGAGAGAGGGGGGGAGCGTAGGAGAGGAGAGAGAGGGGGGGGGGACGCGCATGCGCAGTGGGAGTGTGGACGCTGCGGGCAGAGATGCCTAGAGAAGAGAGGGGGGAGCGTAGGAGAGAGAGAGAGGTGGGACGCGCATGCGTAGTGAGGGTGTGGTTGCCGCGGGGAGGGATGCCTAGAGGAGAGAGAGGGGAGAGAGGAAGTTTTTTTATTTTTATTTTTTTAAAGGGTTTGCGCATGCGCAGTAAGGGTGGTCACGCCGCCCACCACCACCACCGGATTAAGCTTCGCCATAATATGCTTCACATCTAACACCTGCCGGCGCTTACCTCCTCAACCTATCCTCCTCCTCCTCCTCCGCGGACAACGCTGGACAACGCTGGACAACGCCGGACAACGCCGGACAACGCCGGATGCCTGACATAGCCCGACTATGAAATGCATTCGCATTTAAAAACGCGCGTGGCAATGCCCCCCCTCTGAAAAAGCATCGTCCCGATGCTTAAAACGGAACACGGGGGGAAAAAATGCATGGTGGAGGTGCTGCTTCGTCCATGCTCCGGACGCCCCCCGCGAGACGCTGACCCAAGCCCAAGCCGCGAAGAAGACGACGTAAAGGATAACCCTGTCCGTCGCACCAGCCGCAGGCAGCAGGGACTACAGCCAGAGCACGGGCTCCTGGCCGGGAAATACCAGGACAACCAAGACAATGACCTCGACCTCAGGCACGATGACAACACCTGCGCAGCCTACACCCTTCCTGCTTCAGCAGCCCAGGGAGCCGCCGAAATTCCCGGGGGTCATCGTGCGAGGACCCGAAAAGCTGGCTCGAAGAATATGACCGGGTTGCCGTATTCAACCATTGGAGCAATGAAGACAAGCTGAGGCACGCGTACTTCGCCTTAGAAGACGCCACTAGAACGTGGTTCGAGAACCAAGAGTTCGACCCTAACATCATGGGACGTTTTTCGAACCAAGTTCCTGGCTATCTTCGCTAGCGTCGTCCGCAAAGAGAGAGCCGAAACTCTGCTTGAAACCCGCGTCCAGCTCCCCAACGAAAGCGTCATGCTCTTCACGGAAGAAATGACTAGACTCTTCCGCCACGCCGACCCCGAAATGTCTGAAGACAAGAAAGTTCGGCTGCTCATGCGAGGAGTTAAACAGGAGCTTTTTGCGGGACTGATGCGGAACCCTCCGAACAGTGTTCGCGAATTTGTCTCGGAAGCGACGACAATCGAGAAGACCCTGGACATGCGCAACCGGCAGTACAATCGCCGTTCGACGCCACAGTTCACCGATATCCAAGGGCTCTGCTCCGCCGACCTGCGCGAAACGATCAGAGCGATCGTGCAGGAAGAGCTGCGAAAATTCTTGCCTCCATCGCAGCCTCAAGTGGATTCCATTGCTGACGTCGTGCGCCATGAGATCCACCAATCCCTGGGCGTCCCTCACCAAGCAGAGCCGCAGCCGCAGGCTATGAGCTACGCTGCTGCTGTCCGCCGTCCCGCTACCCCTCCCCGCCCTCGTCAAGACACCGCGCCGCCGCAGTACCGCCGCCAGGCACCGCCCCCCACCACCACCGGCGCCATACCGCTCACCTGCCAGCCAGCGCTACCCTCCGAGGAAGACCGACGTTTGGCGCGCCCCTGACCACCGCCCGCTATGCTACCACTGCGGTGAAGCTGGGCACACGTACCGCCGCTGCCAGTACCGGGAGATGGGACTGCGTGGTCTGCGCCGAGCGTTACTGACTGTCTTTGTGGGCGGAAACTGAATACAGCAAACGCGAAAATAAGAAACGCGCGTGGCAATATGTTGAGCAATAATTATTTATTTATTTATTTTTGTTACCCTCAATCGCCGAAGCATTACAGAGGGGAGCGGGTTACAACATGAAAAATACAAAACAGCGAAACAAAACGTGCTATATTTTATACATGATCAAGACTAAAGCAAATAACATCTCTATTCAGTGAAACGGAACAAAAGTGAAACGTAAAAAATATAAGGGAATCACAAAGAGAAAATAGTGAATGGGGTAAAATTATACACTACTAGCGAAAAAATGTAAAATTAAGAGAAGTGAAAAAAAAAACTTCCCCATCTCCCGCTAAAGGGAACCATGTGTGGATGCGAAGCAGCGGGGAGATAATTAGCTTGAGCGGGAGGAACGTCGCCGATCTCGTTTCACGGCAGCGGTCCGGCCGCTCATCGCGGCGCTGCACAGGAGAGAGAATGAGGCGCGCGCGCTCCGTCATTTTCAAACCGCGGAACTACCGTGGCGCCCCCCAGCGGAGTATGCAGATGTCGCACCACCTGTCGTGCGCGCCGCTCCGTAGAGGATTCCTAGAGGAGAGAACGGGGTGACCGTAGGAGAGGAGAGAGAGGGGGAGGAGACGTGCATACGCTGTGGGGGGTGTGGGACGCGGGAGCCGCTCCGTATAGTAGAGGATTCCTAGAGGATGTGTGTTCCTTGAATAAACTTTCAGCGTTGCTAGTCTGCGCTTGTGCGTGTCTTCCGTGCCAGTCGCGCAGTTATTTGTAGTCAGTGATTATCAACTGCTCAGCGATCCATCCTTCATATTACTACATTGTTCTGGTTCGCATAATGGGTGCTTCCCTACTTCATGAAAGTGGCCGGACGCGGGACGCCGGACGCGGGACGCGGGACACGGGACGCGGGAGGGACGGACAGAGCCCCGAGCATAAGATGCTTCGCATCTAAAAAAATTCAAGAACCTGCTGGAAAACGCCGGCATCTTGACACGTGTAGACAGAAAGTCGTAGGGAGGGGAAATAGATAGGATGACTAGGGAGAGCTATCGGGAAGTAGGTGAGCTGATAAAGAATGACGAAAGAGGGAGTGATCAGAGATGGAAAACGATGTCAACCTGGTAGATGATTCCAATCGTTTGATGTGACCGGTATGAAGGAGCAAGAAAATGTGTTTGTGTAGCAGAAAGTACCTTTAACCTTTGTGTTTGTGGTCAATGCGAGAGGAATGATATGTGGGAGGCATAATTGAGCTCACTACGCAGTAATGGAAGATGGTAGGTCTTATGGAAAAAGCAAAGGCGGAAGTACTTCCGACGTAGTGATAAAGGTGGCAGTGACAAACGGTCCTTCATTGCTGTTACGCTTGATTTACGGTGATAATCCGATAGAATAAAACGTGCAGCGTTATTTTGAATTAGCTCAAGATACCTGATCAAGTTTTCGTGGTGAGGGTTCCAGAATGCAGCAGCATACTCCAATTTCGAGCGCACAAGGGTTTTATAAAGAAGCATCTTGAGGGAAAGTTGGGGCGTTGCTAAAATTACGACGTATGTATCCCAATGTACGGTTAGCATTGTTCGTGATGACGTTAATATGAGCACTCCATGTTAGATTGAAAGAAATGGTAACGCCTAAGGTACCGGTATGACGACACTTGGTCAAGTGAAACATCACCCAGTTTGTATGTTGAAGAGCTATTGAGCTGGCGGGAGACCGTCATTAGCTTGCATTTGTTGGGATTTAATTCCATAAGCCATTTAGCGCACCAATTCCTAATGTTATTTAAGTCTGTCTGCAAGATGTTCTTGTCATCATCGGTACGTATTTCCCGGTAAAGCACACAGTCGTCGGCATACAAATGAACGGATGAAGAGACGCAGTTAGGTAGGTCATTAATATATATTAAAAACAGAAGTGGTCCCAAAACTGAGCCCTGTGGTACACCCGATGTTACGCTTATTTCCGGGAGGTCATGACCGTTAATAGTGACGTACTGAAGACAGGTTTGTTAGAAAGTAGTCGAGCCATGCCAGTACATTAGAGTCAAGATTGAGAGAGAAGAGCTTATACATTAGTAAAGCGTGATTGACTTTTTCAAATGCTTTTGCAAAATCCAGGAAAATGCAGTCAATTCGAGATTGTTTATCGAGAATGGTGTGCAGGTGATGAGTGAAAAGAAGCAACTGGGTTTCACAAGGAAAACGTACGCCTAAAACCATGTTGGGCTGATGAAAAAAAATGAATTCGATTCTAAAAATTTTGCAATATGTGAGTGAAGTACATGTTACATTAGTTTACATGGAATGCTTGTTAGTGAAATGGGCCGATAGTTAAGAGCGGAGTGTTTATTAGCAGACTTGCGTATTGGCACAACCTTGCCGACCTTCCAGTCCAGAGGCAAGGTTGCTTGGTCAAGAGACCGCTGGAAAATCTTGTACAAGAAGAGAGACGAATATGTGCTTGTCTGTTTGAGAAACTTTGAGTCGATATTGTCAGTCCCACATGATTAGGATGTTTTTAAGGTGTCAATTAACTTCGCAATTCCCGCAGAATCAAAAGTGATAGGAAACATTGAGCAGTAATCATGGCACACAACTGCGTCAACAGGTGCAGCAGTGTTTCCCGAGAAATTTGGCGAAAAATGTTGTTAAATAACGCGGCACATTCAGATGCTGGTAGCGGTTGGCCAGAGTCATCGTTGATTGATAAATCCGCTTTTTGGTTAGAATTGATAACGTTCCAAAATTGCCGGGGGTTCCTTGATAACAGTTCAGGCAACGTATGCGTTTGGAAATGATTCTTAGCAATACGTACAGCTTCCGTGTATTCTGCCTCAGCATTGTGATACGCTACCCAGCGATCTGTAGTATTTTGCAACTTGGCTATGCGGAAAAGGCGCTTTTTCCTATTAGACAAACGTTTGAGACGCGTGTTATACCACGGTCTTTTTGTGTTGTTCCGTATGCGTCGAAGAGCAATGTGCGCATTGGTGAGATCAGTAACTAGGTTTTTGAAAAGATCCCAGTTCTCCTGTACACTTCTCTCATTAAAATTGCAACTAAAAGTGTCTAAGTACGCACACATATCTTGGTTAATGGCGTCAAAATCAGCATTCCGGTAGTCCCGAATGTATTTGTCTTCTTTAGTTCCACGTGAAAAAGACATGGTAATGTCGAAATGTAGCACCAAATGGTCGCTCAGACCAGGAAGATAAATAATTGGGGATATGAATTCTGGATGTGTTGACAAAACTAGGTCTAATGTATTAGACGATTCATTAGTTACCCTTGTTGATTTCGTTACAACCTGGGTGAAGTTAAAACAATTACAAAAAATCTAGGAACTGTTGGGATTGGTGTTGAAAAGGGGTCGAGCAGAGGAACACCAGTGTGCCAGCTGATGTTAGGAAAATTCATGTCACCAAAAAGAAAAATTGGTGACGAAGGATACCGAGTGATGACATAGCCGAGAACGTCATGCAATTCATCCACAAATGACGATGTATAGTTTGGTGAACGATAGCATGCGCCTAATATAATCTTTGTGCCCTTACTCGAAATACCAACCCAGACTGTTTCCAGAGAGGACACAACTTCTACTTGAAAGGAAGAAATTGTTTGAGATACGGCTATCAATACGCCACCACCCTGTCTACCTTCTCTGTCGCACCGATACACATCGTAAGTGACGTCAGTCTGGAAAATTTCGGTATTTTCCACAGTTGAGTTGAGCCACGTCTCGGTTAATATTACTAATTTTGCCTCCATTGAGGAAATAATAGAATTAAGCTGAATCCTATGTTTCATAATGCTCCTTATGTTGGAAAAAAGAACTGGGACTTTGAAAAGAGCAGTCACGTGATCATTCCTACCACCGGCTAATTGTTACTTGTGAGAACGAGTGGAATGAGCAGAATTCGCATTATTAGCGAGTTTTAGTATAGCGGGAAACAGCAAACGCAAGGATTTAGCGTTAGCGTTAGCGTTGCGTGCTCCACAATGAGCATGCGCAGTACGTAAACGTAGCCCGAGCTTTTACGTACGTACGCTATTTCTGGAATATAGCGTTCAACGCTAACGCACGCAAGAGATTACGTACGTAGGGCAAGATGGCGGTGCCTGTTGAAGCGAGAGCCGTCCACTTCGAATCTTTCTTGTCGTCGGCCTGCATTATTAAGCACATTCACTCCCAAATAATGCTCGTATTTGATTTAGATTTGAGTAATGAGGCGTCGCCAGCCGTTTACTGGCGATAAAATAGCTCTGTTTTCGAGATACGTTGTCGATTAGCGGTGTAGTAGGCCTAACAAAATTTGTTTACGAGGTTCGCTCATGTTTTTGGTAGCCGCGCAGAGATGGCGACGCTGTATTCATTCACCTGTTTCCAAGATAAGGCAAAGACTGCCACATGTCAATCCGAGACAGGTTACAGGGTCTTGAAGAATACTCAATCGCGGTATATGTTGAAAGAAAGTGATGTTTTTCAGGCTGCCAGACACAACACTGAACCAAATGCGGCACGGAGACACGGCAGTGGTGACTTTGGATCCTAAAGCTCGAGTTAGTGGTGCACTTGTGGATTCTACAGTGCATTTAGTGTTTTTGTCTAGATGGCGCCGTATGCGCTTGCGTTAGCGTTAGCGGGAATGCCTCCCGCTGTACTAAAAGACCACTGTTTGCCACGCGGCGCGTTCCGTTTTAGCGTTAGCGTTGGGACTCACGCTAACGCTAACGTAAGCGTTTCCCGCTATACTAAAACTCTCTATTTTTGCGGTTACGAGTACTAAAAGCGGGTCCGTTGCGACTACCGGATATCTTATCTTGGGTGACACTGTCGTTTTGGAACGGTAGTTGTAGTCTTACGAGTTTGCTTCTCTAGTATACCATCAGTTGCACTGTCGTAAATGTAACACGTGCTACCTACATACAGCTTATCATGCCGAACTGAGAAGGCTGGTGACTGTGGCAATGAGTTTGCAAACTCAAACAGTTTTTTCCGTGCAACTCGTGTGGCTAATGAAAAGTCTTCTGTGACGGTAACATGAATACCTTTAAACGTTGCTCGCTTAGAAAGAACTTGTTGCCGAAGCTTAAAACGACTAAACTTGACAATAACAGGTCTACACCTGTTTTCTTGGTAGCTGTCACCTAACCTATGCGCACACTCAATTACATCATCACTTATGTTCGGGTCGACATGTTGCGTCAGAAGGCTTACAATTTTTTCCTCGGTTTGTATCCACGATTCCTTACCGTCCGTTATACCATGAAAGATTAGGTTATCACGACGTGCCCTGTCTTCACTGTCGTCAAGGCGTGAACTGATGACAGTGTTTGTTTGTTCGAAGGTTTTCACGGCCTCTTCTGCTAGATTGAGCCGTTCTTTTATGTCATCGATTTTGTCACATTGGGTCTCGATTTTCAATATTCGCGTGTTCATTGCCACAAACTTTTCTTCGAAAGACTTCTGCGCTGTTGGGACATTAGCCGAGATTTCAACTTGGCCCTGGGCTAGCCTACCTGTTTCAGCTTTTAGTTCTTTTAACATCGTTAGCACTTCTTTTTGCCATTCATCGGGACCGGGGTTGCTTTCAACATCTCCGCAACACAACAGCTTAGAAAGTACATGAACACATTCATCATATGCGGTACACAGTGTGTGGGGGGCACGGGAAAAGTAAAGTACAGTCGCAATCTTTTTGAGAGTGAACACGGGATCGCGTGGCTTTCCGAGCTCCCAGCGCAGTTAAGCGGCAGCAGCGAGAATCATTGCACATGCGCAGTGAGTTCGGCGTGCGAGAATTCTACCGTCGCGCGCATTGCGTGGCAAGCAAGCGCGTATTGTCTGCTTCACGCGTACTGCAGTAAGGAAGCCATGTGCTTTAAAATGGCAAGAATTTTGAACTTGGAATTACGTCCCACACGACGCACGAATAAACCTGAATGTACGTTATATTTGGCTGGCGTCCCCAAGATCATTGTTGTTCTGTCGCTAGGCGCTTTCCCCGACGCACATTTTGAGTTCTTGCATGGCCTAGCGCCGGTACACAATGCAAGAGTTCTGAACGAGCACATAGGAAATGGTAGGGTCACAGTGCTCTGCTGGCCGGTGTGAACATTTGTGAAAATATATTGGAATATACATAAGAGCAGCCATGGTGCGACACCCTGTTCACGCGGCGACTGCGGACGAGCTCTAAGTATACCCGCTCGTAAAAAGGGGAAGAATCTTCGAGCTCATTGCAACTTTCCGCCAGTGCTGTACTCGTCACTAACGTCCAGAATGGCAGCATTGTTTTTTTAAAGAGGCACACGATAAAATACGAATATAAGAGCAAGCAAAATTATTCCAGTTTACTGATACTACTTCCTTAAGTGTATCAGTCTTTTGTCAAACGTGCACCAAATACCAGTTTGGGTGTTTTCTTTCTTCTTTTTCTTTTTGCCTGTTCGTTGTGCGACTATACAAGAGCACGGGAAGAAGAAAACACGAACACTAGGTGACACGCCAAGCTTAAGAAGCACACCGTTTGAACTGAAAGCATCGAAATTTTAGTTGCCACCATAATACGACCACCACCGAGGCCGGGAATGAGCTAGCAGACGACGCGTGAGCACTTCGATGACGTGATGCGCGCCAAGAGAAGCTACCCTCCTCGCGCATGCGCGCATATACTGTGCCATGTCGCCTGACGGCGCTAGTAGTACAGAAAGCCACGCGCTTCTGTGTTCACTCTCAAAAAGATTGCGACTGTACATCTGTTGCTAGTGCGCTTAGCGAACAGGGAACATTTGTTACTAACCTGCACGAAGTAAAAAAGTCGCACGAAGCGGAATTGAGCCATGGTGTCGCAGGTGATTTTCCCGTGCCCACTGAAGCGATGCGAAGCTCCGAGCCTGGTTATAGCTTGCGGTGAAACTGGTTGCTTTGTCGATGCGGCTGTCCGGGTCAGGCGGAGCGATGCGTCTTGCGGACAATCGTTGAAAAGGTATGTTCTATATAGTATGTTCTATATGTTCTATATAACCAGTTGTTTACAGTTGCGTAACAATGCCAACCGATACATGGGTATTAGCAACACCAGAAGCGGTAAGCTGATATGTAGCGCTTTTGCTCGCGAGGATGGTAGCCCTGGACACTGTTGCATAAATCAACTTCAGTGGATGGCGCTTAACTACAATTCACGTTAACCCGAGGTGACGACTGTATCATAGGAGTAGATATGTAATGTTTATAAAATTGGACAGCCAGCACTGCAACCACAATTGACGTTTCACGAACATTAGGGTCTAATTGAAAAGCAGTTCCGGAACCTGGCATGGTTCTGCGCTAGAATACTTGGTTGCGACGCAGAATGCTGGGGTTCGATTCCTGCTGAGACTCTGACATTTATTCTTTGCATTCGTCGGGTCTACGCTGCAGATATCAGCTTTTTCTTAACGCTGTCGTGTTAAAATTACTAATGTCGGTTCTCGCCATTCCTCGGTAGATATAAACTGTCAATCACTTGTGGCACATACCCGCATACCTGTGGCACATACCGGCCCCTGGTATACGGGTATGTGCCACACGTGTCTGGCGGAAAGGGTTTGACTACGTACGCCACGGGATTGTCACAATAGTCATGTCATGACCAGTGAGTCATATTCGTCAAACAATCTTACCCTCCCATGCTAATTATGGTTTACCCCAAGTTAAGGGGGTGATCACGAGAGCACCCAGACGTATGCGGATAGATAGATAGATAGATAGATAGATAGATAGATAGATAGATAGATAGATAGATAGATAGATAGATAGATAGATAGATAGATAGATAGATAGATAGATAGATAGATAGATAGATAGATAGATAGATAGATAGATAGATAGATAGATAGATAGATAGATAGATAGATAGATAGATACGCTAAAGTGCCTGCAGTACGCAAAGAAATGCTTCGAATTTTATAATGATTTCCACTTCTTGAAGTTTAATTTTTTGGCGTAGCTACTGTCATTGTCATTAGAGATATATGCGCGTAATGGTCGGCGTTAAATTTCACAGCGACTGTACTTCGAAACTGCAGGATCTTCTCGGAAGAAACAATGCGTACATTTCCGAAGCCTCTGTTCCTGCGATGTACTGGTATAAGCATGCGCTTCGTTCGCATCGGTGCATTTCTGCAGCATACTTTTCAGTGTTTCGTCTAAGAGCATACAATATAGAAAACGATGGTTCAAAAACCTTTTGCCCGTGGGTAACAGTCCAATATAGGCTTTAGATATACATCAATGTGGAGGCCGCGTCTCGCGCATGAGTGTCTTGGTGTTCTGTTCTGCAGTAGCTGTGCGAATACAACGCCGCCTACAGATGTTTACATCAATTACACTGACTACATTCCCACTCCTGTCGCCTTAAACAGCATGCAAAAGACATGGACAGGAGAAGCTCAAACGAACAGGAAGGAGCATTGTAAAGAGCTAGCCATATTACAATTTGTGGAAACAATTCGCTCGACCACGTTCTTTAAACAATAGTAGGCTCCACACCTATGGTTTCCACGGTACAACAAAATATATGAGCCATCGATGTCAAGACTGCTCTGTGATGCAGTTGGCCGGGCGCTCTGAATAAGCTCTGAACATGCTTCGAAATCATACTTCGTCGTGTATACAATGAATATTGTTTGTGGGCGTCCTCCACCGCATGTCGAAAACAACTTGACACGTTTGCCGAAAAATTCCGCAGTTGTTGAAAGCACTGTCCCTTACGCATTTGTACTCACTGTTTGGCGTGAATCACGTTGTTAAAGAAGCAACAATCTAAAGAAATTGAATTGGTCAAGTTTTGTTTAAAGACCTAGCCTATTCAAGCTAATGTTCATTCTCTGCTGCATTCGCATTGTTGCTTTCTAAAAAGCAGTGAGTAATGTTTTGATTACAACAGTTTAATTCTGATAGAGAAAACAGGTAAATGGTATAAACACAACAAACATAATCAGAAATAGTGAGATATATCTATCCTGATTTGTCATTACGACTACATTTGCGCACATCTGCGTAACGCAAAAGAATACAGCCAGGGTGTTTTCTAAAATCCTGGTTTAACAGATATAGAGTCGTAAAACGTACACTGAATCTAAGGAAAGCGTACGAAACACTTGATGGCTAATTGACCTGTACACTTAATGGCACAAGACGAAATAATTGCGCATGAAAGGCTAATCTGCCGAAGATCGGATTGCAACTTGAATTGTCCGCATTACACGTGCATTAATACATGCGATAGTAACGTGTAGTAAAGTAGTTGCCGCATTTCACATCTTCGTAGGCTTGTGCCCCCAAAACTTAGCTTTTTGGTTTTGAAATGCTGCATTGCCACATTTCCAATGCGGCTATAGCGACGCCTCCTCCTCCTCCTGAACATAGCGAAGGACATATATTATATATATATATATATATATATATATATATATATATATATATATATATATATATATATATATATATATATATATATATATATATATATATATATATATATATATATATATATATATATATATATATATATATATATATATATATATATATATATCGTAAGGATAACAGCGCCGCTGGGGCGCAGGCGCGTGCTAGGCTAGACTGCGAAGACGACGATAACGAAGTCAGAGAATAGAACAGCCAGCCCAGCGATCGGGCGTTGTGTCTATTGTCTCACTACAATGGCGCAGTCGCCGAAAGACTTTGGCGAACCCCAACTGTTAATGTGAGGTGACACGTCTTCCTGAGGAACGGCGCGCCCCTTCCTCGATGATGGAACCCGCAAGGCGACCGCCGCGGCAAGTATCGATCCCACCACCAGCGGACGGCGTCCAGGCCTCCATTGTGGTTCCGGGGAACTTTTCCGGCGACGCGGTACTTCGCGCCAACCGTGCGCACGGGCTCCTCTCGCCCAGGGACGACGTACATGCCTCCTCGGTACCTGGCAACCTGTCGGCGCTTCAAGCACCGTCCCTGGACGGCGTACAGGCCTCCTCGGCGGTTCAACCTCGCTTCGTCGACGCCACAGGACCAGTTCACGACCCGACACCATACGGGTTCCGCTTGCCTGGGAACCCGACATCACCCGACACCGCCGCGGAGCTGCAGCAGACCATCGCGCAACTCCGCGTCGTGACTAACGCCTTGATAGCGTCGAGCTCCCAGCTGTGTCCTGCCGTCTTGCCAACACTGTGCGCAATCAATGACATGTTGGTGACGGCCGCCTCACAAAAACTTGAGGCCAGCTCACACGAGAACCGCCGCGCGCTCCGGCGTTCTCTCACGGAGCTTTCAGAGCAACTGGGCTGCTTGGCGCGGGCACACTTCGGATTTCCGCCCGCCGTCCCGCCATCGCCGGCTCCCTGCGAACTACCAGTGTTTCGCGGATTCCAGGACGACGCCGACAATTGGGTGGCGGCCGTCAACACTCTCGGAGCTCGCGAGGCCTGGTCGGACCAGGAGAAATGGTGGGTGGCAACAGACCACCTTCGTGGTGCTGCCGAGGCGTGGCACAAGTTTGAAGGCGTGGAGCAACGTTCATGGGTGGAATGGAAGTGGCAGGCTCATTGCTGTTTTTGGTCGGGTTCCACATTGCCGCGATCACCGTTCCGCGTCAGATGGGACCCGGGATGTGAACCAACTAGGTGGACCAGCTCTGCCCTGCATCACCCAGCCATCTCTCGGCGACCTAGCTCGAGAGGGGCATCACCCTTATTGTTCATCTGCGCCTGGCAGCCCCTACACGGACAGCTTCGGCGGTGCAGCTTTGTCCTGCACCAACCAGCCTTCCAGAGATCAAGCTTCTGAGAAGCACGAAACCAAATTTCCACGTGTAGCTTGCAGCCCCTGCACGGAAGGCCACGCGACAGACACAAGGCACGAGCAGGGTTCCCCGCCGAGGAGCTCGAATTCCTCGTCGTTACCGGAGACCACGACCAGCTTTGCACCAGTGCCAGCACCTCTTGTGTACGGCGCGCCTTCCGCGAAGGTGCCGGAAAAGCAGATGGCACATGTCGCTGTGCTCCCAGACCCACCGGAGCCGCTTCTTCTACTTCAAGAGCATTCGCTGAACGAATGCGACCCCGATCACCTCACGGTCAGCGACAAGGTTCTCCGGGACCAGCGCACGAAAGTTGCACAGCCGTCAATCACAAGGCCCGTTGACATGCCATCTATCCCGAAGAAGCGGCAACTTTCTTCTGGCATGCTGCGTCTGGCGCTTACTCCACGACACAGCCGAGGCCCCCGCCAAATGTGTGGTTGCTAGCTGTTCACAAAAAGTTCCTGCGTGACCGAAACCGACCATCGCGGTGCAGCCAGTTTCATCCTCCGGACACACTTCTGTCTGTCCGAAGCAAATCTCCGCGTGGCTGGGACAGGCCACCAAGATCGAGTCAGTGTCTACCACCAGAGGCGTCACCGGCAAAGCACCGAGCCAAGCTCCATTGTATCAACCGTCCACAGCGCCATAGCCAGCATCGCGGCCACCAGAGACATTGTCGGCGGCTCGCTTATTCGCAGTCATGGCCGAGTGTAAGGATAACAGCGCCGCTGGGGTGCAGGCGCGTGCTAGGCTAGACTGCGAAGACGACGATAACGAAGGTCAGAGAATAGAACAGCCAGCCCAGCGATCGGGCGTTGTGTCTATTGTCTCACTACAATATATATATATATATATATATATATATATATATATATATATATATATATATATATATATATATATATATATATATATATATATATATATATATATATATATATATATATATATATATATATATGACGAACATATGGTACGATTTGCCACTTACGAGCAGTTTACAACCAGACTTGCATCGAAGTGACAGCCTGAATTTTGCATTCCTTACATATTATTAGATCAAACTGACAAAGCGAAAAGAGGCAGCTGTCCGTACAAAACGGAGCGACGCAGTTTTTCAATTTATGTTGCAATAAAGAAAGGCCTGTTCGCTATTTTCTGATGCTCTGTGTGTCTGTGCTTTCTTTTCATGCGTGTAAATAATCTCGAACAGAACAAAGTAAACCGGAGACAATGCCAGAGGCCACCCTCCGGCCGTTAACGACGACGACAACGACATGACGTAAAACGACATTCTGAACTAGCCTCGGATTCGCGTCACCGCGATCCTCCCCGAAATTGAAATGTGGCAACCAGGATAATACGTGCGGTAAACATTTGGAATATAAAAAAAAAACTAATAAATAAAAAAAAATAATAACATGCGTCGGCCGGGAATCGAACCCGGGTCAACTGCTTGGAAGGCAGCTATGCTAACCACTATACCACCGACGCTCGACGCTGCTGGCCTTATTTGTTGAAGGTTTCGACCGAGTCAAATCCATCCGCCCGGAGGAAAGCAGCAGGCAAGCCAGCCTGCTGCGACCCAGGTCATTCAACCAGCGTTACCAGTCTCCTTGGATGCATACAGGTCCAGGCGGCGGCCTTCGTTAAAATGCGCCTTTGCGCCTGCGTTCAAATGCATTTTATATCGTATTACCGTGAAATGGTTTATCAATTTGAAACGCCCTAGCATTTTCGTTCTTTTATAGTCGGAAGAAGTATTCTCTCTGAACCCGTAGAAATGTTTGCAAATGGAGATACACAAAACGCCTTACAAACAAAAATTACTGATTACGGAGGCCGGTCCACCGGCAGCTACGTGAGTTAATAAATGACGTAGCTGCCGGTGGACCGGCCTCCGTCAGAGGAGATATGGTTATAGTGCGCCGTCGTTTTCAAGAGTTTGGATGGTAACACAGTCATCAGGAGGGGCGGGGGGGGGGGACACAAATAGGCGCTTGAAAAGATCACGTTTACAGCTTTGTGTGCATCGGTAGCCAGATGTTGCTGGGCACGTGCAGGCAGACAAAAGACATAATCCGCCCTGCCTGTTCAAAAAGAGAGGTAATGCAGCACGCGACATCTTGCGCAGCTGTTTGCGAAATAGCAGCCAGGTGCGGTTGGGCATACATACCTATGCTACCTTTAGATAGCAGAGTTGTGCCTTTAATATAACTCGCCGTTCGCGCCCCCCATTCGCTTAAGCGCTGAAAAAGCACCCTTCTGAGGCAAAGTCAACTACACAGCCGCGCGGGTGCTGGCGACCGTCGCGCCAATACCTCTGCTCTACCGCCGTGCCACCGCTGTCGCTGCCTCAAGCGAAAGGTATCTCTGGCCAAACTATGTACGCCAAATTCATATCAGTACATCGCAAGTAATGAAATAAACAAGAAATCGTCGTTCCAGCTCATATATTGCTCACGACAGTACATTCGTCAGCCGTCGAAATTTGTCACTGCAGGTCGATTGCGTCGGCAGTTCAGTATGAGTCATTATTTATTCCAGCGTAACAGTACGTTCCAGAATGCACATCTCCATATACGCCGCACCTGACTGACGTATATGACTATATAGTGCAGTTATAAATCTCATGGCAAGTATTTTTTGGCTACTGGAGTAGGCGATAACAAAGAGGATGTGTTTTGCTTTTCGCCCACTGGTCAACGGCTGGCTAGCCGTTGACAAAAATCTAAAGGGACGGAACTATAAAATTGTGAGCGACAGAATGTGTGACAATTCATCTTACAGGTCTATCAAAACAGTATAATTCCTTCCTAGCACTGTGCGGCATTACGGTCGAAGCCTTTCCGAGTATTTACTTTATGCCACAGCTACCTAGATATGCGCAAAGTTCTCGTTTGCTTGCGTTATTTGTAAAACACAGAGTGATAATTGTAGCGCTTGTTTTCTCGAGCCACCTAGTCATTCTTTTAAGCGCTGCGTCGAAAACGACGTGAAACGGGCAATTTGCTGAACTTAATTTCTTCAGAATCGTGTCTGTCGAAGTTTTCCTGTTTGCTATTCAAAACAAAAATATTACTTCCGATAGTGACTGCCATCGAACAAGTTGTAGCACCATTTTCATGTCAATTCATTATTAGTTCGAGTTTTCATATTTTTTTCTTCGAAGCGACAGTCATTGCGCCAGCTACGAGTTATGAACGAGCGAGAAAGCACACGGAGCCGCTGGGCCGCGTCGGCTGCTACATTCGAAAGGGGTCGCTTTCCTGCATGACGTGGACGCCGCGGTCGGCGAAATGGCGGACCTATGTGAAACTCTGCTACCTAAAGGCAGTAACTCTAGTTCGGCACGTGCGTGTGAAAAAGAAAACGTAATCCGCCACGACTAGCAATGGCACCTTGTTCGAATCGTTCACAGTGGCACGAAGGTCGCTCCACAGTGGCAGAAAGGTCCCCCGAGGGATAATCATTTAAGTGTAAAACATAATGGCAGAGCCACTTCATGTAGGTGGGTAGCGACCACGTGCTCAAAGACATGTTCTAAAATGTGCCACAGTGGCCAGTCAACACACAAGAACACAATAAATAAATAAACAAATGAACAAATAAATGAATAAATAAGTAAATGAATAAATGAATGAATAAATGAATAAATAAATAAATAAATAAATAATTCACGATCAGTCATTGTAAGGTACATCAATCTTTGCGGTGGCAAAAAGGCCGAACCACTCCCAAACCCCGAGGGATTATCATCATAGTGTGATCCATAATGAGAAAGTCGATCCATGTAAGTAGGTAGTTGCCACACGTTCGAACGCATGCCCTAAAATGTGCCGAAGTGGTCTGTCTGCACATTAGAACGCGAGAAATGAATGAATAAAGTGAGAAATAAATGAACGCGTAAATAAATAATAAAATAAAAAATTGGATAAAAAGACAAGAAGAAATGAAGAGACGCCCGTCTGCCCAAAGTGAGAGGCAATGAAGGACGCGCGAAATGTACTGGATGTATTAAGACAGTGAAATGTATTGTACCATATTGTTATTATTGCGATAGGAATTATATGGACACTGTCGGGTGACTTTTGCCGTCGCCGTATGTCCCGGATATTTATATGTATGTATATATTTATAAAAAAGTCACAGTTTCGCCACTAGGGCCGAACCAATGAATGCGATAGCAAGAAATTAGTTTGTCACACGAAGAACGACAAGCATCTCGATACTTACAACGCGCCGCCGCAGCACAAAGAAGGACGCTCGAGAAGGACGTATAGGTGTACACAGGACAAGCGTGAACCAACAACTGTCACAGTTGTTACGTGTTCGTATTTGAGCAACGCGCTGCGAGTGTCCACAATGCAGAAGCCGACGCTGTTGTTGTTGTTGCCTCTGACATAGGCTCATACCCACTCAGGGGCATTGGCCAAGCATTGATTATATGATTATGACTTTTCAACGCTGTTTGATACTTCTTTTTCTTTTAAACTGCGGCCACGTGGAATGACCCCTCTGCGTCTCCTGCCACGCGCTGGCGTCTGACACCAAGTGTGCCCGCTGTTCTTTTTTTCTTTCTACATCATGAGTTGTACAGAAGGGAGCCACATTTTCGTGCGCATCTCAAGGGCAGTTTTCAATTTGAAAGAAACTGTAAAAGCGTTGCGTGATAGAAAACACGCTCAAGCTGTTCCGAGATCTGCGTACCGCGAGCGGCAAATGGTGCATATGAATAGCTCGCCGTTATACCGCTGGCATGAGCATGGCGTGTGGCTGTGTTGGCTAGCGCAGCAGGCTGCGGAGCGAGGGGTCGCTGTTTCGAATCCCCGGGCAGGTTGGTTTGGAATTTTTTTCTACTGATTTATTTTTCTTTATGCCTTCTTATCTATATGCACATACATATACATATCCGGGACATGACGGCGACGGCGACGGCGAAAATCAACCGAGAGTGTCCATATAATTGCTATCGCAATAAAAAGGCGAAAAAGAAAATTAAATTAGTGGAAAAGAATTCCAAAGCACCTGACCAGGATTCGAAGCAGTGACCCCTCGCTCCGCAACCCGCTGCGCTTAGACAACACAGCCACGCGCCATGCTTGTGCCGGTGTTATAACGGTGAGCTATTTATAGGCTTTGGGTGCGGGAAATGCCAGAAAAATTTGAGGCATCGCCTAGGTATAAGACTTTGCTCAGTGCAGTCGCCAGACAAACGCCACAACGAGACTTTTCGCGGAAGGATTCCCTGTGTCATTTTGGCCCGAAGCAACACCTTCTCGACCGATGACAACTTCGAAGAAAATAGGAAGAAAACAAGGGAAGGGCTTCTGGCAATACACAGACGTTCATGTACTATTTCCTCGTGCACAACAGACGGGTGCTGCCGCAAGCCTCTGGAGTAGAGCTGCGCCGCCGCGCGCCGCGCCGCCGCCGCTGCCTGTTTTTGCTCACGCCGACTGCGCCGCCGCCGAAATTTCCAGAGTGGCCACGCCGCCGCCGCCGCCGGGCAATAATTTCGGCGCGCCGCCGGTAGTTTTTCATTTTAATCCGTACGGGGAATCGGGGCATAAAATAAATCGCTTCACTTGGCAAGCTTCTCTCGATGTGTCGGTGTAATGGACTCTCCATTTCAGCCGCCGCTGATTGGAGGAAGCTCGGCCAGCAGCGCGCCCTCTCTTTCGGAATCGTCCTCTCCAACGTCATTATGACGTCACGAAGTTTTCACAACTCTTGACTCAAATTAGAGGAACGGAATGCGCTTCAACCATAGACGGAAAAAAACATGGCTGATCCCTCCGTCATAGGAATCGGTATAACACGAAAGTGAAACGTGTCCTTACAGAAGTAGTTGAATGTTTTCTGTATATTGATAAAAGAGAGCTTGCACAATGTCTATTGGTGTTTGACAGTTATAGCACCGCTTAACGTGGATGCATTCACGTTGACACTTGGTGGTACATCTGTATCCCTACGACTAACGTCCATGATCAATGATTAAAACAAACCCTTGGGATCATAGATGCTTCTGGTAACTGTACGGTAAGAGCGGAATGAGAGAAAGTGGTGTGACACCCAGAAGTGTGTCACTGAGTGCACGCCGAACTTAGGCTAAGGTCGCGAACGCGTGGCATGTTAGACTTATTGAACCCCACTGCCCGACCAGAGGGAAAAGCATCGCGCGTCGGGTCGTTCCCGTTGGCCGGCTGTAATTTTTCCGGGGCGAGCGTAAGTCGGGAACGCGGCCACGAGAAGCACTAGCGAGTCGCAGAGCTTTTTTCGGTATGGATGGATTCTATGAGCGAGGCCGACGCTGAGCGTAACGTTGCCACCTGACAATCTATTAATGCGTCGACAAAACCGCACTTTTCCTATTCGAAACGCGCCGAATGGGACGGACGCGTAGAAACGATGCTTTGAAGGAACTAATCGTGGATTGTATGGTCATAATGCATTACTTCACTTAAACAAGAGCACTGCGAGAGGACAGTGGTAGATATAAAAGGCGCATTAGTCAACCGAGAGAGTATGTGACCGTGGCGCAGTGGATAGCGTGCCCGCCATCGCTTGTCGCTGACCAAGAGGTCATAGGTTCGGCTCCCGTTGGCGGAAATTTTTTCTTTGTCTTCTGATCATGTGTATTTTGTCGATGTCATTTCCGTGACGGAAATACGTCACTGAAGTCTTGGTGGACCCCGCCATAAAACACTTTTGTGTTAAAATAGTCGAGAGCACGCCTACCATCCAAGCCAATCTCCTCTGAAGCCACCACCACTTCGGGCTCGTGTCGCAATTCCCATCATGATCTTGTTTGTTTTCATTTTTCTTGGCGAGCTCATGTGTCAATAAAAGAAAAAATCACGAGCGAGCGTGCTTCAAGTCCACAGACCAACCTCCCCCGACGCCGCTCCCCCCTTGTGCTCCAAGCTCTGGTCAAAGTTTCCAGCATGCTCCTGATTCATTTTTGATGGCTGGGGAGTTATTCTCGATGTGTCCCCCTAGTGGAGTGTCCATTTCCGCCGCAGCTGATTGGCTGGAGTTCGGTGACCAGTGCGCTCCCTGTTTCAGGGTCCGGAACGTCATTTTGATGTCACAAAGCTTTCACTACTCTAGACACTAATGAGAGGGACGGAATGCCTTCAACGCAATGAACGCAACATCCAGACTTCCGCTTTTGGGCGTACATCTCGGAAGCTGTGCACAAATTCTGATTGCGTAAGCCATCGAATTAGGTTTAATGCGGCCGCCCGTCTAACGCACCTGTGAAGGTCGGTACGCATTCCCTGCATGGTTCTCAAACATCTGGAACACATTCATAAGCAAGATCAGACTTGAAAAGTTCCTGTTCCTGTAAATTTCGTCCACTTACTTCCCACGCTGCGAATGTGCTGGCGGGTTCGGTGCATTGACGTGGTGTGTATGTATATATATATATATATATATATATATATATATATATATATATATATATATATATATATATATATATATATATATATATATATATATGTGTGTGTGTGTGTGTGTGTGTGTGTGTGTGTGTATGTATGTATGTATATATATGCATGGTGTTTAACGTTCCAAAACCGCGGTATGATTGAGGGACGCCGTAGTCGGAGGCTCTGGAAATTTTGACCATGTGGTGATCTTTAACGTGCGCTGACATCGCACATTACACGGGACACTACCATTTCGCCTCCATCAAATTGCGACCGCCGCGGCCGGGATCGAAACCGCGACCTTCGGGTCAGCATTCGAGCACCCTAACCGCTACACCGCCGCGGTGGACGCGTCGACGCGGTCAAGAGCAAACGTCACGGCCAACGGCGTTTTTGAGTAACTGAATGCGCTCTGCCGAAATGGACTGTGGACATCTTCTTCAAATGGACACATCGAGAATATCTCCTCGGAAGTTGTCGTATATATATTTCTTTCCTCCAGAAGTCTCAAGAGTATTGCCTGACCTCAACGCTGCGGCGTCCTACAGCCTTAAAGGGAGACGACCCAGCTCACTGGATAGCATATTCGTGGAGTCTCGGGCCTACTACATTGTGCATAGATAAATCAAATAGATAAGTAATATATCTCCATAGTTTAATGGACTTTTTCCTTACTTTTTTTCACTCGAGTAAGTCGATAAATAAATAGAGAAATAAAGGCAATGAAACACTTGCAATAACCGATAGCTGAGCTAGTTGGTAGGTAGTCATGTTAAAAAGACACGACGTGAAAACACAAGAGTGAACTCAAGAGAGCGACCTGTTATCTCTCACGTTGACCATCACGCGCAACTGACTGATAGGTATCGCGTCTTGCCCGGGAATGCGCACATAAGTGCTTTAAGTGCGGAGCAATTTAAGGGACCGGGCTGTCGTATGCAGTCATCGCATGCTGTCATCGTATGCTGTCGTAGCTTGGCGTAATGCAGGAAAAACCACGAATAGTATAGCCATCTGTCGTATATTGAGCGCACGCTCGAGCCAAGGAGGTCTTCTTCCTCTTGTTCTTCGGGCGCCTTGATGATGATATTAAGTGCAGGGCAGTTTAGGGACCCCGGTTGTCGTATGCTGCCGTCGCTTGGCGTAACGAAGGCAAAACCAGGTATCAAAATACAAAAAAAGAAAGGAATCAAGCAAAAAATAGAAAGAGAGAGAAAGAAAGGAAGAGATAAGAAGAATAGATAGAGCAAGAAAGATTAAAAAATAAATAAAGAGAGAGGAAGAAATCAGTAAACATTGAGAAAGAAACAGAGAGAAACGAAACCGAAAAAAAAGAAAGAAAGAGAAGAGGAATGAAAGAGAAAACCGAAGAGAAACAAAGAGGGCTGCCCAACTCCGCACTTCCTCTAGAATTAGCACTACTAGGGCGAAGCAGCGTTTTTTTTTTCTTCTTTTGTCTACCTGCTTTCCCACCGCTGTACTATTTTTTCAGCTAGCGGCGTTCGCGGTGGCTTCACAGCTCTCTTGTCCTTGTTTGCACGCCCTGTCCTTTTAAGGACCCCAGAGCAGCCTCTGGAAACATAAAATAGAGCGCGTTATTCTTTCTTGGCCTTTATCGTTTGTTTTTAAATGCGAATGCATTTCTTAGTCGGGCTATGTCAGGCATCCGGCGTTGTCCGGCGTTGTCCGCGGAGGAGGAGGATAGGTTGAGGAGGTGTCCGCGCGCCGGCAGGTGTTATCTCTCCGCTCTCACTCCCTCTCCCATAGCAACAGCTGCGGGCGCGCGCGCTTATCCTCGCCCCTAGCAACCGGAGCAGGTGGTGCGGGCGGAGTAGCGGAGAGTGAGTGGAGAGGAGGAGCGCGCTCTGGTGTGTGAGGGCGCTCGTATCGTGGGAGCTCGGTGGAGCTCCCGCGTGTGTGGAGAGAGGGTAGGTGCAGTGCTTCGCCGCTACTTCTCTCGCCGTTCGCTCTCTCTCCTCCCTGCGCCCCACTCTCCCGTCCGCTCGCTCGCACGTATATATAAACGGAGTGAAGCGCGCGCGAAATGCATTCGCATTTCCTCACGATTCCCTTCGGGGAGGTGGGGGCATTTTTTTTCGTTATTTTTTTGGCGCTCTTTGCGACGCCAGAACGGTGATTCACGTTACATGGTTAGGGCACATATTCTCGATTGGTCCATATACGAGAAATATCAGTTGTGAATTGTCTACTACCCTGCTTTGCCATGCATTCGCCCACCCGTTCTTCCTCACCTCGCGTGATTACCGTGCGCGATGAACTTATTTCGCACTGTTTTGTGAGTTTCCGATTACGCAAGGCGAAATAACAGAGTGCAGCCGAAAAGCTCGAAATTGTGATGGGCTCAACGCTTAATGCTCCCATTGTACACGTGCTTTATGAAGAAATAAGTGTCGAGGAGATATGGAAGGGAACGAATGGAAGAGGAACCGGATTATTTGATTCTTCCAACGGACGAACTCTTTACAGGGGAAGACGATGCAGCTCTCTAAAAAATAGACAGACCCGCTTCCACGGTTACTGTACATTTTTTTGATTGCGATAAAAATTATCGACACTCTGCGCAGGTTTTCATTGTCGCCATCTTATTCCGTATACAGCACATAGATAACTTTTCTACGCGCCCTTCCTGTGCGCCCTTCCTGTGCGCGTCGTTTTTTTTTTATCCTGCGTGTGCGTGCATTTTTTCCTTTCATTTTTTTCTTCTCTCTCTCTCTACACCCTCTTTCTTGCCCCTATTTCCCCCTCCCCAGTGCTGGGTAGCAAACGGGATGCTAGTATCTGGTTAACCTCCCGGCCTTCCTCTTCATCTCTCTCTCTTTCTACGCGCATCGTATGCTGTACCCGCTAGTAAAAGCTCGCGAGCGCTAGCGAGGAACACGGCTGAAGCATATATAGATGAAACAAGCTGCCCATCTCCATCGCACATAGGGCGCATGCGATAACATCAAACCACGTGCGAGGCCTGCCGTCGGTTGTTCCTCAACAAGAAATAAAGCCTTGTTCATCTTTCATTGGACGAAGGAACATGAAGGGACGCCGGAGTAGGGTGGGGAGGGGGGGTGCTGCGTGACTCGATATCCGCACCTGTGAACTTGGACTACAAGGGCGTGGTCGCGAGCGCTGGCGCGCGCGCAATTTCGGCAGGCATCAGCAAACGCGTCTCGTATACCCTTCTACGTGCTATCATCTCACCGCTTCGTGATGTGACCACTGATACGACAAACTGCATGAGAACCACTTCTTTCCCGCGAGTGGCTGTATTCCCATACACCAGTGCGTTGCAGTTTCGCGAGATCGGATGGTTAGCTGCTAGCCTTAGTTCGTTATACCATTACACGTTGCTATCGCATTTACTGCTTCGCCGTTACGGGGAGACAGATTTTTTGCCTCAAAATTCAAGGGACAAACTTCTATCCCCATAAACTCTTGAATCATGATTCTACCCCCCCCCTCCACGCCGCGCCGCCGCCGATCCGACGAACCCCGCGCCGTTGACGCGCCGCCGCCGGAGGTGGAAACACCGGCGCGCCGCCGCCGGCGATTTGGGGTCCGGCGCACAGGTCTACTCTGGAGTAAGTGGAATTCCACACCTGTGATTGCGGATTAACATATGATTTGTGGTACATAGATTAAAGCCGGGGAGAGCTCGTTTTCAAACGCCCACAACTCTTCGTGTATGCGCCGGTTTCTTTTGTTTTCTGTTCTTTTTTGCTGCTGTTGTGGTTGTTTGTTCATCGGTTTTATTGATACTCTTGCAGCACAACACCGCCCCTCCCCCCCCCACCCCAATTCTTGTAGGGGCACAGTATCACTCTCTTGTTGCGGCTGTCATTGTTTCTCGTTTTTCTTGCTACTCGACAAGCACTAGCCCCATGTCTTCCGGCAAGCTAGCATGTTTCATTCCTGTGAGTGCAGTGCCTAATTATCTCGTTATTGTAATAGAACTCATGCCTCAGACAAACGTCAAAAGCAAATAAACGTGTATCAGTTATGCACACATGGTCAATAGAAAGCCATCTAAGAATAAATTGCGTTAACACTAAAGCGGTAATTTTTCACGCCAAAGGAAGGAAAATTCCAAATAATCACGCTTTGGTGCTCAAAAAAAGAAACATAGAAATAGTCAATGAAATTAAAGTATTAGGAACATACTTTTCCACTACATTACAATGCGATCAACACGTCGATTTTGTCGTAAAAAACTTAGCCGCATCCCACAGGGATGCTTAATACGGAATAGATATTGACTACCAACAGTTGTAAAACTATTAATTTACCACTCGTTATTTGCAACTCACATCAATTACGCACACCTTGTTCGGGGCACTACAACTTAATCTAACCTGAAGAAAATACACACATTTCAGAAAAAGATAATACGCATTATAGCAAACGTACCATACCAACGTCACACTGAGCACCTCTTTATGCAGTTCAACATCCCTACAATCTACTCACTATACAATCGTTTCTCGCTTCGAGTATGGCATTCAAATATAAACTCGGAAACCAGCATATGTAATGAAATAGCTTGCTTACACAAAAATGCTGCCACCTACACTACAAGTCACGGAGAACTTTATGTTATACCCCAATCAAGAACAAACTATGGCATGCAAATGTTACAAAACAAATTACCGAGATTACTGAATTCCCTACGTCATGCTGGATTTGAAACTTCAAACATAACACGGTGTCAATTGGTCTGTATCATACGGCCACTCTCTTAGCTTATTCTACGTTGTAAGTTACAACTACTTTTAGAAGCGTGAACTTTGTTTTGTTAATCTGTTCGTTACGTACTGTGCACTATTTTGTAGTTGTTGTTTGCGTATATATTGTATAAGTTATGTCATAATTGTTGTAAGTGATGTTGAAGTAATAATGCAAGTGATGTTGATAAGTGATGTCCATTTGCTGCCACCACATGGCACCGGAGGCTAAGAGTTTCTCAAGCTGCTTATCGCAGCTTGTATCTCTGTCCCCACCATTGTACAACCAATGGAAACAAATAAAATGAAATGTAAACATGTACCAGTTTAGCGACGGTGCTGTCACCTCCACTCTTGAAGACAACAAAACCAGTCCCTGGTCGAAACGGCGAATAAAATGTGTTTTTTTGCTTTTGTACGTTATATATATATATATATATATATATATATATATATATATATATATATATATATATATATATATATATATATATATATATATATTGTGAGCATTATTTATGTGCTTCATCTTCTCATCTGTATCATCTGTACATACTCATCATCAGCGCTTGGGTTTTGGTTGTGGGGCTCATACTCGAGTCAATAAAAGAAGAGTCTTCAGGGCTCTAAACGGTGCGTCACAATATATATAAGATATTTAGAACATGCAAATTTAAAAAAAAGAAAACGGAGAAGTTACGTGTTGATGTGCATGTGACCGATGAGGTGACGTTGAAAGAAAGAACGAAAATGATAGCGAACGTACCATACCAACGTATGATAGGACGCTCTAAATTCATGGACAATGACTAAGCACAAAACATATTTTGTCACGACGGTATTAAAGATGTATTGAACAATCGGACAATGGAGGCGCAAAGGTTCGTTTGAATGACGACAATAGCTAGGACGTAAGTGCCCCAGTAGCCGGTTACTGCTGGGTGAATTACCTAAGAAGCGGCAGTCTCGCTCGCCTGCTGCTTTTCTCCGGGCGGATGTGAAAAACTCAACTCGGTGAAAAACTGCAACGAAGGCGGCCGGGAGTGTGTGGCGTCGGTGGTATAGTGGTTAGCATAGCTGCCTTCCAAGCAGTTGACCCGGGTTCGATTCCCGGCCGACGCACGTTTCTTTTTTTTTTTTTTTAATAGCGAATGTTTACCGCCTGTATTAGGCTCAGCGGCACATTTTTAAGCACGGGTAGGAAGGCGGGGACGTGAATCCAACGTCAATTTCTTGGTTTATCGTCATTGTAAGCCTTTGTTAGGTCCACCGAATGACGATCGCCGCTCGCGTTAATCTCCACTTTACTATATTCTCATCGAGCTGAGTTACGAGCAGGAAGAAAAGAGCACGCACATTATCAGAAAACAGGTCACTGGTCTTCCATTATTTAAATATAAAATAAGAGGGAGAGGGTTCACGCTAGTGTATGGCTGCACGGCCGCCTGCTTGCGCTTTGTAAATCGCATATAGTGACATATAAACTATTGGGTATATATATATATATACTTGCCAGTATGCTCTTGTGACCAACATACTTTACTCTTATATTGCGGCTAAATTCTATATAACCCACTGTAGTCGGTATTCAGTTGTAAAATTAGATTTTACTCTTATGGATTGGAACATTTCATTTGGGATTGCATTGGCTACGCAAAAGTGGCCTAAATGGCGGCGAATGAACAATGTAGCAATGTTTTGCGACCAAATTTGGATCATATTGTGCTTTCATCGTTTCATGGACCTAATGGCGAAGAATATACTTGAAAAGCGACTGGTCCTTCTTGTTCCTGGCGCCTATTCGAGGACCCCCTGAAAATGGCTCAGTTCATCTCCTTTTTGCTTCTTAGCTAGTTTGACGTCATGCCGTTTCAGATGACTTTTATTGCGATAGCAATTATATGGACACTCTCGGCTGGTTTTTGCCGTCGGCGTCGCCGCCGCCGTTTGCCGCCGCCGTCATCCCCCGTATATGTATATGTATATATATAACCGGCCCCGCCCGTCGTTCGTGAGCGTGAAAAGACGCGAGAGGGGGGGGTTCCTTCGAGCGACCTTCGATTTTACGAGCGCGGTCGTTGCGGGCGCGCGCGTTATCTCCCCTTCTCGGCGGCCGACAGCGGGGGGGCCGGTGTACCCTCCTACGTGCTGCGCTCTCAACGCGAAGATAATGTGGTGATCAGTGTCCCTGGAGCGGCCATAGGCTCTTAAACCAGCGTTTTCTAGCGTTGCGTGAGATCGGATCCAAAAGAGTTAGCTGCCAGCCTCACTTCGTATAACATTACAATTTGTTGCTATCGCATTCATTGCTTCACCCTTGCGGTGAAACTGTGACTTTTTTTTCTTCAAGGAACAGATCGGTGCCCAATAACTTCATTTCCGTTTTCTTCAATGTCAAATATACCGTCTTGAAGC
>JALIZH010011034.1:0-31575 GCA_030522465.1 Rhipicephalus appendiculatus
TTTAGTTTCATTCGAAGCGTACGTTACTATATTGATAAGCAGAAAATCGCAAAAACGAGATATGAAAAGGCATATATAGCATCCGCACAGATATTCCATCTTCGTCGCCACAAGTACTATAAATGATGTGTCGCCTTCGTCCGTTCGAAGCGGGCGTTCCTTAGCTTTTTTAAGGCGAAAGCCTTTAATGTCTCATGCTCACGTCCGTCCGGTGTCCGTCCGTCCGGTGTCCATCCGTCCGGTGTCCGTCCGGCGTCCCTCCGTCCGTCCGTCCGGCGGTAGTGCTGGTGGTGTGCGTCCTCACCACCCTTACTGCACATACGCAAACCCTCCCCACGCACCTCCTCTGCTGTGCTTCCCCTCTCTTTCCTCTATGTATCCCTCCCGCCCGCGGCGTTTACACACCCATTGCGCATGCGCGTCCCCTCCCCCCCTCTCTCCTCTAGGCATCCCTCCCGCGGCGCTAACACCCCCATTGCGCATGCGCGTCCCCCTGCCCCTCCCTCTCCTACGCTTCCCCCCTCTCTCTCCTCTAGGCATCCCTCCCCGCGGCGTCTACACCCTCACTGCGCATGCGCGTCCCCTCCCCCCTCTCTCCTCTCCCCCCTCTCGCCACGCAACGCCGACGCAGGCAGCGTCTGCTAGCGAGTTTCTTGGTTGAAAAAAACCGACTGCTCGCGCTGCACAACCGTTCACTGGCCACCCCGTATATATGGCAATGGATCTTGACCTGCAAGGTGGTGCCGGTGGGAGATTTCTCCTGTGCGTTGCCGAACGATGAAAAATTCGCAGCGTGCGCGTTAACTAAAAGCGAACTGCGGGTCTCTGTGTCCAGTCCGAGTCTTCTGTCTCTCATTGCCCAGCAGCGATTGGGATGTTCCGGTAGGAAACAACCGTCCATCACTGCGTGCTTTGCGCCCCCCAGGTTTCTCTCCTGTGCAACGCTGCGATGAGCGCCAGCGTCAACGCCGCCGCCAGTGTAAGCGTTAGCGCCCGCTGCTTCGCATCTACACATGGTTCCCTTTAGCGGTGGATGGTGTAATCTTTAAGGCGAAAGTCTTTAATGTCTCATGCTCACGTCCGTCCGGTGTCCGTCCGACCTTCGTCCGGCGTCCGTCCGTCTGTCTGTCTGTCTGTCTGTCTGTCTGTCTGTCTGTTTGTTTGTTTGTTTGTTTGTTTGTTTGTTTGTTTGTTCGTTCGTCCGTCCGTCCGTCCGTCCGTCCGTCCGTCCGTCCGTCCATCCATCCATCCATCCGTCTGTCCGTTCATCCGTCCATGTCCGTCCGTCCGTCCATCCGAGCTCTGGCACTGAGCCAGGTGGCCGCCGGGATGCGCAGACGGACGCCGGTCGCGTCGGACTCTATAGCGCTCGCGCTTTGCTTGCGTAGCGTCTCTGTGACCAGAGTTTGCAATCATTCTGACCGACGCCGTCTCAATGGACCCAGGCGTTCACGGAATACACTTTCCAATTTACAAAGGGTCCGTCAACTTAAGAGCTGGAACGCGGATGGCGTTTGCACGATGCGCAAAGCGCGAGAAAATACTAACGCATGCGAACGGAGGAAGATGAGTCTCGCGTCTCGCTGCGATTCGCGGTAAAAAATTAAAGAAGAAAACACGCACCCATTAGGTTTGTGTCTTATGCCACTGAGAGTGTAAAAGAAAAAAGACATGGCATAATCAGTGGAATGGCCACATGCTTTCGCCGAACACACTTTGGAATGTACAAAGTGTCCTTCAATTTTTTTTGAGCGAAGCTCATACAAATTACATATTTCGCTGGCGGTAGCATAGTTCGAGAGAAACCTGGCTGTGGTGAATGGAACAAAACGTGGACGACGACGAAGGTGCAGTGCCGAGCGCGTGGGTTTTGGAGCCAGCTGTGCGCGTGAGGCAAGCCAATCACCTGATGAATTGTGGTGGCCCATCGAGGTGGTGTGCCACGATTGGGCCACGTGTGGAGAAGACGTGACGACGTGCTTGCTGGCTGGGGGGCGAGCCGAATCAGCGGCAGACGCAAGACAGCGGGCCGAAGCATCGGACGCCGGCGGTCAAGGGTCCAGCCAGGGAACGCGGCCGTCCGTGCTGCTGCCGCCCAACCACCAGCTGGGGCGGCGTTGCCGGCACGAGTACTACAGCTCGGGGCGCGGCCTGGCCTGCTGTCCTGTTCCTTGCCGAGGGCATCGCGGATCTCGGCGAGGCGTCTCCGCGGTCAGCTGGCCAGCACAGCAACGACCGTGACCTGGCTAATGGTCACGTTTGCGCCGAGCATCGCGACTCGACGCAAGCTGTTCGCTGGGCAGGCTGGCCATTCCCTGCACGGAGCACTGCGTCTCCATGCGGGTTGACTGCGTTCGAAGTCGCACCCACGCCGCCAAGCTACATCGTCGCCGTAAGCGTCGCCCATCCAGACGCACCCCGCCTCACGTTGCCTTTTGCGCCGCCTTCTGCCCATGCACCTCAGCGTCCGTCGTACCGTCCGTCCTTTTCGTGAGGTTTTTGAACTCTCTCTCTCCTCGAACTCGCGTGCCTTGTTGACAGTGTATTTATAGCTTAGTCTCTGTGATTTCATTGTGCTTAAGTGTTTATTTTAGCTTCTGTTTGTCATAAACGTCGTGTGTGTCTTTAACCACGACGTCTCTCAGTGTCCATTTCCTCTTCGCACGGCACGCATAACAAGTGTGACGACACAGTCCATCTTATTTCATTACATATTATCTGGCGTCCGCGACAGGACTAAGCTCTTGTTTTTAACATCATTAAGAGCCTCACCTTGTTTGTGTGCCGTGGCTGAGGAATGGACCTGGAAGAGCTAGCTATTGCCGCTCAGGGCAGAACATGGCAGGGCCCTAGAGGAGTAAATAACTGGTTTGAAAATCGGCTAAGCTACAATAGCGGCGAATCAGTGCAGGAGACATAGGCGTCGATCCCATGTGGTCATGAGGGCAGTGAGGATGTAGTGCGGGAGCGTTGAACGCGGTTAGAGAATAGCGGTGACAGCGCGTACGCGTAATCTACCTGGGAAGAATTCCATAATATCATGGGCGTTGGCTTCGCTACAGCTAGCGATGCCGTAGTGGGAAATCGTGCTAAGAACGCGAAGCGGGAAAGAAAGAGTAGCTTGACGGGTGACGGCGACGGCAGTCATGGGGACATTGTCAGTCAAGCAGGGCTAGACAATGTAAGTTGGTGTCAGGCGTAGGCGCCTTGAAGCGTTGGAAGACGATAGACATGAGGGCTCGAGAGCTAGGCCTCAGCTTCATGTCACGCTTCCAGGAAAAGTTAAGTCAACTAGACGTGATAGGGTTTGTCTCGGAGAAGACTGAACCAAAAACCAACTTCTAGGAAAACTCTAACTAGGAGGATAGTTGTGCTGATCCTAACAGATATGTGAGCATAGCAGATGCTATGAGATGACGTTCATTGCAATTGCTCTTGCTTAGTTGAAAAGAACATACAGAACAGAATACTGGATTGGACCGAGGTTTAGCGTATCGCAAGGCAATGTTCGTTGTACAAAGTTGTGACCAGAGGAGGTTACAATATCTAGTGACACGTGTAAGATCATGCACCTGGCTGCCTTCTCGCAGAAGGACAATGCGCGAGCTCAAGGAAAAAGTATCCGAGCTAGAGGTAGCGTTCAAGGAGCCAGGACTTGTCTTTAACGCGCTGACGGAAAGTGCCACTTGTTGTCCGGATTGTAGAAAAATGAATTTGTAAGGCTGTGACGTGAAAGTAAGTGTGCATTTTGAAGTCATTGATTGCCTCTGTTCAGGGAAGAAGCTATGGGCTGCATGTGGAATGATGATCGCATGACAGCACATGTCATTGATATTGTAGTACAAGAGAGATAGACATCTTGTGCTTTTCTTGGTTTTCGCTACATGTATGCATGTACAGCTGCGATAGTTTCCATTTTTTCTTAGATGTGTCATTATAGAACCAAATTGGGTTTTGAATTATTGTGACATCTCCGGGTAGATGAAAGTTCAATGTGTTTTTGTTCCATGTGTGTTGTGGGAGAAAAGTTGTTTTGTTGAAACAACTTTCTTGTGTGGGGGGTAATTTTGGTGAATGGAACAAAACGTGGACGACGACGAAGGTGCAGTGCCGAGCGCGTGGGTTTTGGAGCCAGCTGTGCGCGTGAGGCAAGCCAATCACCTGATGACTTGTGGTGGCCCATCGAGGTGGTGTGCCACGATTGGGCCACGTGTGGAGAAGACGTGGCGACGTGCTTGCTGGCTGGGGGGCGAGCCGAAGCAGCGGCAGGCGCAAGACAGCGGGCCGAAGCATCGGACGCCGGCGGTCAAGGGTCCAGCCAGGGAACGCGGCCGTCCGTGCTGCTGCCGCCCAACCACCAGCTGGGGCGGCGTTGCCGGCACGAGTACTACAGCTCGGGGCGCGGCCTGGCCTGCTGTCCTGTTCCTTGCCGAGGGCATCGCGGATCTCGGCGAGGCGTCTCCGCGGTCAGCTGGCCAGCACAGCAACGACCGTGACCTGGCTAATGGTCACGTTTGCGCCGAGCATCGCGACTCGACGCAAGCTGTTCGCTGGGCAGGCTGGCCATTCCCTGCACGGAGCACTGCGTCTCCATGCGGGTTGACTGCGTTCGAAGTCGCACCCACGCCGCCAAGCTACATCGTCGCCGTAAGCGTCGCCCATCCAGACGCACCCCGCCTCACGTTGCCTTTTGCGCCGCCTTCTGCCCATGCACCTCAGCGTCCGTCGTACCGTCCGTCCTTTTCGTGAGGTTTTTGAACTCTCTCTCTCCTCGAACTCGCGTGCCTTGTTGACAGTGTATTTATAGCTTAGTCTCTGTGATTTCATTGTGCTTAAGTGTTTATTTTAGCTTCTGTTTGTCATAAACGTCGTGTGTGTCTTTAACCACGACGTCTCTCAGTGTCCATTTCCTCTTCGCACGGCACGCATAACAAGTGTGACGACACAGTCTATCTTATTTCATTACACTGGCGTACACAAACGAGGGTGCACACAAATAAACCCCTCGAAAAAATTACACCATCTCCCGCTAAAGGGAACCATGTGTAGATGCGAAGCAGCGGGCGCGAACGCTTACACTGGCGGCGGCGTTGACGCTGGCGCTCATCGCGGCGTTGCGCAGGAAAGAGAGAGGTGACACGTACAGACATGTTTCAACGCGTACGTTAGGCGCGCGTCAGGCGGCAGCTGCGGGCGCTGCGCCGAGCGCGCGGCAGGCGAGGGAGAAAGTGACGTCAGCGCACACTGCGAGGGGAGCGTGACGTCAACGCGCAGCTGCGGCGTGACCTACTTGGCACCGCTCCAACACCTGCGGCGAGGGGAGCGCGTTGCGGCGCGTTCGTACGGACGCACGGAGGGACAGCCTTACACAGGCTAGTCAAACAGCTGCTTCGCATCTAATAACGTACGCACGTCACATGCGTATTAGAGTGCGCCGTTGTCCAATAACCGATCTCTCGATCATGGACTTGTCTGCGATCAGCTATTTCTTATACGGTAATTTTATGAAATTTACTTCTTTCATGCTGCCACATTTCATTGTTGCCTGCTCATGAAAGCACGGCCGTCGGTGTTGCCTTAAGAGACTGAAATTTTGAGCTACTAAGCACGTGCATCAAGGTCTGATTCTCGGCATGGATGAAGGCAACAGTAAGGAGAGAAGGTTGCACATCGATAGAAACGAAAAAAAAACAAGGAGCAAACAAACAAATGGATTAGTGAAAAAATGAAGGACCAAACCAATGACTGGATGAATTTAACTGTCAACAATGACTGAATGAAGGAACGAATGGAGGAATGAATCAACAATCGAAGGAGCGAATGTTTGAATGACTGAAGGAACGAAGCCACGGTTGGATGAAATAATTTAGGAACATATAGAGGATTGAATGAACAAACAAATGAATAAAGGAGCGAACGAAGCAATGAATGGATGAACGGGTGAGTGAAATGAGATAACGAACGGAAGGGATATATATAGGCAACTAATAAATTAGCAATTCATTAGCAATCAACGTTGGCGAATGGAAACACGAAAAGAAAAACAAGCAAAGAGAAACTAAAAGAAGAAACAAATGGCGAACAAAAAGGTGACAGTTTCGCCACTAGGGCGAAGTAATAATGCGATAGCAAGAAATTAGTTTGTCACACGAAGAACGACAAGCAGCTCGATGCTTGCAACGCGCCACCGCAGCACAAAGGAGGACGCTCGAAAAGGACTCATAGGTACACACGGGACAAGCGTGAACTAACAACTGTCGCAGTTGTTACGTGTTTGTAGTTGAGCAACGCGCTGAGAGTGTCCACAATGCAGAAGCCAACGCTGTTGTTGTTGTGGCCTCTGACATGGCTCATACCCACTCAGGGGGGATTGGCCAAGGATTGATTATATGATTGTATGACTTTTCGACGCTGTTTGATACTTCTTTTTCTTTTAAACTGCGGCACGTGGAATGACCCCTCTGCGTCTCCTGCCACGCGGTGGCGTCTGACGCCAAGTGTACCCGGTGTTCTTTTTTTTCCTTCTACATCATGAGTGGCACAGAAGGGAGCCACTTTTTTTGTGCGCATCTCAAGGGCAGTTTTCAATTTGAAAGAAACTGTAAAAGCGTTGCGTGATAGAAAACACGTTCAAGCTGTTCCGAGATCTCCATACCGCGAGTGGCAAATGGTGCATATGAATAGCTCGCTGTTATATCGCCAGCACGAGCATGGCGTGTGGCTGTGTTGGCTAGCGCACAGGCTGCGGAGCGAGGGGTCGCTCATTCGAATCCCCGGTCAGGTGGTTCGGAATTTTTTTCTACTAATTTATTTTTCTTTATGCCTTTTATATATATACACATACATATCTGGGACATGACGGCGTCGACAGGCGGCGGCGAAAATGAGCCGAGAGTGTCCATATAATTGCTATCACAATAATAAAGGAAAGAATACGACCTGTCGGGGTGTGGTACAGGGGGGGGGGGGAAGAGAACGGAATCATTTCCGTACCGACAAGCGGATTGACGAATCGGCTCCGACTGCTGTCAGACGGCAATATCCCACGCACTTTTGCACCGTCACGGATTCTTTCCACGCTCGTTCCTCATACAAGGGCATGAAAGGATTTTTGAGGGGGGAAAAATGAGATTCCAGATGCCAGGATTGAGTTGCCGCTACCGAAGCCGCCATGGGCGGTTTGGTGAATTCGACGCGCAGCGCTGCCTTGCGTTCCAGTTGGATCGGTACACTTGAGCATTTTTAGAATCGTCGCGATTTTACCTTCATTTAACTTTTTTTTCCTGTTGCGTCCCTGTTGACTTGAACGCGACATTCCACTTACGGCCGGTATTTCAATGGAACCAAATGCCAACCGACGTCTACCGGAAAAACGTAACTTGAATAAAACAAAATGGCGCTGATCCCGTATACCGGAAAATCACTCTATGAAAAATATATGAGAAACAAAGGGACATAAAGAGAAAAAAAAAAGAATATCGTGGTCACGCATATTAAATAAGTGTGTGAATGACTGAATTATTGATCCGATAATCATGCATGAGATGGAGGAGTTCAATTGTCTGCCATAACAGCTGAGCTTCGAATGATGTCCAATTCCGTTACAATGTAGAATTTCGTAAGCCAATCATTGAGGCCGTAGTAGCTCTGAGGGCCAATCAGATCGCGGCTAACTACTTCGTCCCAACCACTTCGTCCCTACGCCCCCCGTCGTCCCTATTGTGTTGTGTAACCAAGACTCCAGGCTATCATCTCTCTGTTTTTAGCGTCTTAAGCTTCTTGGAGTGCAAAGCGGCGCTTTGTTCTCCTGCAGAGCATGCACCACTGTATAACTAGTCTTTCAAAGGAGAAGTACGCCGTCCGGCACATGACAAATTCGGAAAAGAAAGCGACCTTGAGGAATCACTGCAGGAACAAAAAAAAAAGAAGTGCACGAACAGACAGACAGACAGACAGACAGACAGACAGACAGATAGATAGATAGATAGATAGATAGACAGACAGACAGACAGACAGACAGACAGATAGATAGATAGATAGATAGATAGATAGATAGATAGATAGATACATAGATAGATAGATAGATAGATAGATAGATAGATAGATAGATAGATAGATAGATAGATAGATTACAACTCGAACTAATTGCATTCCTCATCCACCCTAACAAAGTTAAAATATACTCTACCTTATATATCTATTCGGGTACAACTAGCTTGTGCTTCGGAAGGCAGCATTCTGCTGTGTGCGTATGATTTCCAAAATGCAGAGGAAGAGTTTAGTTGTGAAAAAAAAATGAGCTGGTGTCTTCTGGGTACCCAGTTCCGTCATATAGAAGGTTCTATGTGAAAAAAAATTCGCCATCTCCCGCTAAAGGGAAACATTTGTGGATGCGAAGCAGCGGAGAGATGGATAGCTTGAGCGGGATGTTTATTGAAAGGATAAATGAGAATGTATAAGAGAAGACGGAGAATGTGGTGGTTGCGTGTTTATTTAGGGAACGTGTGCGATTCCTTGCGTTGGTGCACGGGGCGCTTTGAAGACGACGGCCTTGTGATCGGTGAAGTGTAGCGTCAGGGGTTGCTTTTGAAGAGTTTTCATTGTGAAGTTTGCGAAGATGAGGTCTATCTATGCACTTTCCCCTCATGGTTGTCGGTTGCATGTTGTCGTCGGAAATGCGTCGCAACGAGTACTCGTCTATCCCCCGTCCCCCGTCCCGGACGCGGGACGGGGGGACGGGGGACGCGGGACGGGGGGACGGGGGGACGCGGGACGCGGGACGCGGGAGGGACGGACAGAGCCCCGAGCATAAGATGCTTCGCATCTAATAAATAATGTGGTCCGTCTCGATTTAACCAGATGATGATGACAAAATAAACGCTTAATTTCCCGAAACAGTGTTCCCGAGCTCGTAAGCTCGGTGTCTCCCTATGTGAGAGGGTGCCTCATTCCAGGAATCCTCTGGCCGCAATCGCCTCCCAGGCCCTGCAGACGAGTCCTCGTTTGTCGTCTAGGTCCCGTGCGGTGATCTCGGCCTCCCCCGTCTCGGCTAGGAGGTTGATGCGTGCGGTCGTTGAGGGTTTTTCCAGCAGAACACGGTTGCCTATTGCCGTACAAAGCTATGCAAAACGCCATGGCATATGTCTCAGAATTCTGGCCAACAAAGAAAAACTACAGTGGCTTGGCAAATGCAGACTACTGACGTTTCGCTCGAGGTCGCCTGCTCGAATTCAGCCAATAGTGACCGCATACCTGATAGGTGGAGCTTGGAAACACGGTCATGTAACTTACGATCTAATTGGAATTTTTAGAACCCAACTACCGTTGCCATTTCCCTGATAGCTTGTCTGTCATACTAAACTGTTGATCACAGTCATTTGATATGACTAGATCCAGTGAGAGAGATATCTTAAAATAAGTTGTCGATGAAAAATTTGTCAATGCGAGTAGGTTTCCTTTAACTAAAAGTGACTTCGGCTCTTTAACTTTGACTTCTTTCATACAGCACTAAATTTTAACTCAAATTCTCTTCACGCGAATGAAAAGTTATTACCGAGAGTTTAGCTGACATAGACTTTCACACTATAGACCGAAACAAATGCGTCATGAAAAAAATGAAAGCAAGCCACCTGTCGTGTATGTGACGCGATGTCTAATCATCGCTAAATATTTGGCTGTAGTCATACGTATGTTTCTTAGTGGGATGAATGTTTCTGAATGAGTAAAGTACGGTAATGCAAAAGAAAAAAAATGCATAGTGCGTGAACGAAAGTTCAGTTTGAAAGGGCAAGACGAAAAGTAATTTCAATCACACGAAAACGATTTGCGCGATTTGAGCTATATGCGACCTTTTAAAAAACTGTGGAGAGAGGAGGGGGGGGGGGGGGCAGGGAAACAGAACGCAAAAAACGAGACCCAAACTCGACAGAAAAGTTCGCCGAACCTTCGTTTCGAGAGCCTTAAATAAAGTCTTGCCTGGAACAGCCTTTTAATTGAGTGGTGGAAATGAACATAACAACAGCCCGATCTGTCACACGGGTGCACACGATATACAGTCTCCGTTAAATAGTCCCAGGGTTCAGGACCGAGAAAGAGTTTCTGTAGCGTTATTCTTTAAAACGAACGCCCTTGTGAAGACAAACAAAAGCCCCGCAACGGAGTTAACGTCAGGTTAACGATAATTGAAAGTGTAATGAACGAAATCGTAACCTAGGTACAGCAAATAAAAGAAAGATAAGCATATCAGTTCCCACATACATGTGAATCATTTAAAAGAGTTAGAAGCAAGCTTTAAAAAATCGAGCGTATGTTTTTTTCCCCAACCACTGTGGTAACTTGCTACGTAATTTGCTATGCTGCTGAACACAAGAACGCGGCCTGTATTCCCAGCAACGCCGGCTGCTTTTAAGTTGGTCTGAAATTTAGGGACATCCAAGTGCATAAGTTTAAGCGCACGGTTAAAGAACTAAGCAGGCCAAACATAACCACGATTTCTCCCACTACGGCATCCCTCATAATCACGTCGTCGTTTCGACTCATAAAAAGCCAAATGTAATAAATCTTATGTTCCTAATTTACATATTGGTAATGACTGTGACGTCTCCAATAGCAATATCCCCGCCCGAGCATTCGGAACAGATTGATAATCATCGGAGATGAAATTCAAGACCCTCGGCGTCTACTACGTGGGTTCATACAAATGGTTCGCAAAGATCTTTGTCATTTACTGATTTTATCTGTGCAGAAATTTTAATTGGTGAGTTTCCGTTTTAATATTTAGTACAGAAATAGTGTTAAGTGAAGTTTATGCCAATTTTTGTGACACATGTGAGGTAGGAGCTTTTGTGTAGATGAAACGTGAGTGAGTGAAAATATTTTTTTATTTACACAACAGACACAAGCAATCTCAACGTCACCCCGCTGAGCCCGCTCGCGGATTATCAAGTTAAACCTGACGGGCCCTGTGCGGGCCCTCTGCATGGCCAGAATATGAGAGTTTTGGTCATGAGCCTTAAGTTTTGTTTTCTCTAGCAATATACAGCATCGCTGTAAAAAGCCGGCTTTCTGCAATTGATAGAACACAGCTCAGTCCCATAAATGCAGTGACCTCCATTGAGATTGGTTGAGTGGTCAGCTTACAGAAGCATCTTCTCGATCTGCATGCAGAAAGTAAGGAAGTTGAAATGCTGGCTGTCGAAAACATATCTTTTGAACAGTTCCGCTTCCTGGAACAAAATTGGCGTACACCTTTTGTTCCAGCCACTTCTAACGATCCGTCATTACGGGTTCCACAGGAAGAAATAAACTGCAATGGTAGAAGGGAAGAGGTTGCAATAACACGTTACGAAACAACCGGAACCGAAGCGCAATATCCGTTTTCTCACCACTTCTGGAGACTTACTTTACCACGTAATGGCTCTTCTGAAGTCTCATCTTAAGAATGTACTTCGAGGTGGTCAAAGAGCAAAAGAAAAACAGTTACGGTTCTGTCAGGAAGCGTAAGTCAACTCAGTTGCTGTGACAGAGCTAAGAAAAAAACGTAGCGAAACAGACCTACTGAAACAAGCGCCTCCCTCACACTTTGGAGGTGAGGGGTGAAGTAAAGCGACGACAATGCAGCGTTAGGCTGTATCGTCTATGGGACAGCATTGTCACCTGCATTAGAAGGAGTAACGTACAAACAAATGGAGCAGGAAGTTGTATCACGCATGAAACACCAGCTGACTTACGCTATAAGAAAAACAAGAGCAGACGACAGACTGACAGGAGGCCGACAATGGAAGGGGAGGTGGTGAAACCGAGTAGAAGTGGTTCACAGGCTACTTCGCCTGACACCGGATACGTTAGGGCAGTCGACACATTATCAGGTCTTAGTAGGCGTCAACTTCCGTTGCGAACTTTGATGCAAGGGCTCTTACAACGTGTGCGAAATAAAAAAAACAAACAAACACACGGATACAAGAGAAGCCGCGTAGGGTCGGGATTACAGCCGTGAGAAAAAAAAATAGAGGTTAGATGGCAGTGTTTATTTCATGAAGTGCAGTAGTCTTTATTTCATGGAGTACCGTGTAGTATAGTATAGCATAGTATAGTATAGTATAGTATAGTGCACTTGCCTACGCGTATGGCTTATAGTATAGTTTATACTAAAGTCCATAGTATAGGATGCTACGCTTGTGAACACTTATAGTCGATAGTGTAGTATCTAGTAGGTACCATAGTCTAGTATAGTAAGTGGGAAGCTCGAGAGGGATGCAGCAACAAAACACGACACCAGTCACTGGTAAGGAAATTACCTCTACCGAAACGCGCCGACAAGCCGATAGGCTATCATCGCTGTGTCCAGTGCTTGACTGCTCGCATCGCTAGAGAGGCTCTCGTCTGACACCACAGCTTCCATTGAAGCACTCGGCCACAACAGCAAAAGCTTCACGCATGTGCGAGAGCAGACACGGTAATCGGGTTAGCGTATGGGCAGACGAAGTTAACGCTCGCCTGTCGGTGAGTGGCCCCTAATAGACGCTGTTCCTAATCGACAAGAGAACCCAGCTGAGAGGAAAGAAGATAGGCACTATGTTGGAGATCCCCGATAGAGCTGGCCGTGGGCCGAAAGAAATGCAGAAGCGTGATAATCGTGTTCAGTGCAAGAGCGAACGCATTCACGCATTGAGATGCGACGACGTCTGTTTGGACGTTGCAAACGCGATAGCTGCGGTGAGTCTGACGTCATAAATAGGCGTTTCTTGTGTACGAATCTATTCGTGATCAAGACGTTAGAAGATAACCTTGTTATGCCATTTTACTGTCACGGGAGCCTATGCCGTCACTCGCATCTTGTAAGTTTTTTTTTTCTAGTTTTTTTTTTTTTAAGGGAAGCTCGTATTGCCTCACAAGTGCCATTGGCGTTTTACGTGTGGTTGCAAGAAAACCCGGAGCCCACGAAGGCCAAGTAATGCCGCCCTGGAAGGCGCCATGTTCACGTGCGTATTATTATGCGCCGTGTTCTAATTATTTACGCTCTCTGTATCATGGGCTTGTCGGCGATCAGTAGTTTCTCATTGAGAATTGTTTCCTTTTTTGACGTCACTTGTCATTTCACGTTGTTACAATTCATTGCTACCTGCTTATGAACGCAGGACTGTCGTTGTTGCCGGTGATATCTGAAGTGTTGCCCTGTTATGCACGTGACTGAAAATCTAATTTCCGACCTTGTAAAACAAGAACGTACTATTATTCCTACGTTTCGACCGGAAGCCGGCCTTTATCAAACTTAGAATTTCTAAGCATGATAACGAAACGTAGCAATAATAGAGTAATTTATTGTTTCAGTCCTGGTTTCTTCTCTTCTTTCACTTCAGTATTCGGGCACAACAAAAAGATCAGAAAGAAAGACACAGACAAAAGGGAGGACAAACTCGCATTCACTGCTCACCCTTAGCGGTGAAACTGACTTTTAAATGCGAATGCATTTCATAGTCGGGCTATGTCAGGCATCCGGCGTTGGCGTTGTGCGGCGTTGGCGTTGTCCGCGGAGGAGGAGGAGGAGGATAGGTTGAGGAGGTGTGCGCGCCGGCAGGTGTTAGATGTGAAGCATCTTATGGCGAAGCTTAATCCGGTGGTGGTGGTGGTGTACGGCGTGACCGCCCTTACTGCGCATGCGCAAACCCTTTCAAAAAAAAAATAAAGATAAAAAACCTCCTCTCTCCCCCCTAGGCATCCCTCCCCGCGGCAACCACACCCTCACTGCGCATGCGCCTCCCCTCCTCTCTCCCCTGCTACGCTCCCCCCTCTCTCCTCTAGGCATCCCTGCCCGCGCCGTCCACACTCCCACTGCGCATGCGCGTCCCACCTCTCTTCTTCTCTCCTACGCTCCCCCTCTCTTCTCTAGGCATCTCTGCCCACAGCGTCCACACTCCCACTGCGCATGCGCACCCCACCTCTCTCTCCTCTCCTACGCTCCCCCCCTCTCCCTTTCTCGCCTGGCGACGCCGACACAGGCAGCGTCTGCTAGCGAGTTTCTTGGTTGAAAAAACCGACTGCTCGCGCTGCACAACCGTTCACTGGCCACCCCGTATATATGGCAATGAATCTTGACCTCCAAGGTGCTGCCGGTGGGAGATTTCTCCTGTGCGTTGTTGAACAATAAAAATTCGCAGCGTGCGCGTTAACTAAAAGCGGTCTGCGGCGGAGCTCGGCGGAGCTATATATGAAAAAAAAATTAAAAAAAATAAATAAAAAAGTTAAAAAAAAGAAGAAAAAGCAAAAAAAAAAAAAGGCGCTGCGCAGTGCTCCCGACCGGGCTGCAGAAATTAGGCGCCTTTTCCTTCTTCAAACCACAACCACCATATATAAATGGAGTGAAGCGCGCGCGAAATGCATTCGCATTTCCTCACGATTCCCTTCGGGGAGGTGGGGGGCTTTTTTTTATGTGCTTGTCGGTACTATCTTTGCGCGGGATTCCCTTTACGCTGTGTCAGGGTTTATGTAGACTACTTCAGCTACCACAAAGGCTTAATCTTGATCCGCGACGTTAGTCGTCGTGCTGTAGATGTTCCCCGAGGCGTCAATGTACGTGTGTCCACATCAAACTGTGCGAAAGCCACCAAGCAGCAGCCAAAATCGTGCAAGCTAGCATTTGTCAATGTAGAAGAAACAGTAAACTACTTTTGTGAAGACGCGTTTAACTTTCATTTATAACGGTTCCTATGACGGAGGAATCAACCATGTTTTTTTAAATGCGAAGCATTTCTTTGCGAACTTCGGCGACTTTGAGCGTATCTCTCTATCTATCTAGCCGCCTACGACTTCGTGCTCTCCTGGCCATATCGTTAATGGGATTTATACCAAAGTCGGTATGGCATAACATGACTGTATGACAAACATGAATGACTGGTCATATCATGAAAGTCATGAATAACTTGTCATCAAAAGTGTCATTTACATGTCATGGCCATAGTGCTCCTGAGGCCGATTTCTTAAGTTGATATATCCAAAAATTGGTACGATGAGACATTTCTGCATGACCAACATAAATGATCGGTGGTAATATGAAAATCATGACCTGCATGTCATGTACAACATGATTTACATGACACCCTCATGGCGCGCTGACGGCCGTTTCGCTAGCTTGATATACACCAAATTTGGTATTCAGCGACGTGACTGTATGACGGACATAAATGCCAAGTGGTAATATGCAAATCATGACATGTCATGTGCAACATGACTTGCATGCCACACTCATGACACTCTCGTGGCCGTTTTGCCAGCTTGATATACACGAAATTTTTAAGGCGAAAGCCTTTAATGTCTCATGCTCGCGTCCGCCCGTCCGGTCGTCCGTTCGTCCCTCCAGCAGTGCCCTGGCACGGTGCCAAGTGGGCACCGGGGCGCGCAAACGTGCCGATCGCGTTGGACTCTACAGCGCTCGCGCTTTGCTTGCGTAGCGTCGCTGGGCCCAGCGTCTCTAATCATGCAAGGAAGGAGACGCGCTCATCACGTTCCATTCTTACTGACCCCGTCTGAGTGGGAACAGGCGTTCGAGGAACACACTTTGGAATGGACAAAATGTCCGTCAATTTAAACACTGGAACGCGGAGGGCGTCTGCACGATGCGCAGAGTGCGAGAATACGAACGCATGCGAAACGGAGGCAGATTGGTCTCGCGTCTCGCTGCGATTCGAGGTAAAAATTTAAGCGAACATAAGGGGCCGGTGGTAACATGTAAATCTTGGCATGCATGTCATCTACAATGTCATTTACATGCCACGCTCATGGTGCGCTTGCGTCCAGTTCGCTAGCTTGATATACGCCAAAATTTGTATTGAGTGACGTGACTGTATGACGAACACAAATGACAGGTCCTAACATGTAAATAATGGCATGCATATTATGTACAGCATGATTTGCTCCTTGCTGGCTGCTTCGCATAATATGGATTGCCACAGTGCGTGGGATCTGCCGGTTTTTTAAATGGTAGATGGTGCCTGGCGGGGTGCTTACGTTACAATCTGAGATTTAGCTTAAATGATGTCAAGTAAGAAAAGAAGTACATGGATCACAATTTTTTCATTTGTTAATTGCCCATAATGTTAACTAGAAACAAAGATCGAATCTACTGATCACGCCAGAGCTACTACGGTGGTTTTTGAAGGTAGCGCACATCAGTAGTACAAGCTAAGCTTCGGCTCCATTGGCGGTGGGGGGTGGTCTGATATACGTCGACCTGCTCCCAGTTAACAGTACTTTGTTCTGATCGTTGTCATTGACTATGCTTGACACTTCATGTTTAGGGCCCACCTAGACAACTGCTTACAGGTTTCCCATAGAGTACGTGATTCACGCTCGACATCGTCCACTCGTTTGTCTAAACAAGCATTTCAAGTGCGGAGCACTTTAGGGGCCTGGCTTGTTGTCCATCCACGCGTCTCATGTGGCGTGATCACGCTCCCAGTAAAGTGCTCAATACAGGCCGTAACAAGGTTAGCAGTGCTCAAAACCATTTTTAAATAATCGAACAAGGCCTAAAATTACATAATTAAAAGACTAACCAAGATATATTCGCTATAATTTATTTAAAATCGCTCAAAACGTTTCAGCAACATGCGGCTGAATGTGGCACTACCCAACAGATGGCGCTACCACCTCGCCGAGCAAGCGAATGCCCCTCGCGCTGTGCTTCGCATGCCCCGCTGGTGCTCCGGCGCTACATGTGAGAGCGAAAAAACAACCTGAAGGAACTCCTTGCAGACGACGCGTATCTCAACTGCTGTAACAAGCAGGAAAGCGGTAAATCGCAGTAAAACGTAGAGCACATGTCATACACAGAGTATGCGTATATCACTAACAAGATTTTACTAGTCTCGGGGAAAACCTGCATGCTTACCTGAAACATTGGCGCCATCGACACCTTGGTAAATGGAGCAGGTGGGAACGCCACGAACGGGGGGTTAATGGGTTTCCCGCGCTACGCGCTTTCGCAAGTTTTACAGTAGTCGGGCTGCAATACTTTTTTTTGTATCTGACTTTTATATTAATTTGCGTTCTTTACGCCTTAAATGGAGAACAGGATTGCGCGATCCCTATGTCTGGGAAGTATATCCGAAATGTTATAATGCGTGGGTCTAACCGCTGTTCTATGGAGTGGTGCTTTGGTAGTGCTAAAGTCAAAGCAATCATTACTATATGAAGTTGATCCATAAAGGAAAATTCTGAGTAGCAGCGGAATGTCTCACGACACATAGAGACGTAACTTCACAGGCTTCGACGGAAAACAGCGTACACAGACTGTTTCCTTCCAAAAGATAGACCAATTCAACTCAAATGAGTTCTGCTGCGCTTATGTAGATAAGAACGTTGAGTATGTTCTATCGCTTTCTAAATCATCATAAGTTCCGCAGACGGTAAGTGCTCTTTGCCACACGTATGAGCGTTAAGGTTGCATTAGGGGACCTCCACGCAGAGCCGAACTCTACAACAAAGCTAGAAAGTAAGAGTGCCGGTAATGCACTCCGGAACATTTTCCACTTACGAGGCCTGTTTCTAAGCGCTAGAGCCACCCCACGTGTACTTTGTCTCATGCGCTAATGTCAAACGAAACGTTGGGTTACGCTTGGTTATAGCTATACGGTAACCTGCAAAAGCAAGGCATGGGGGGAATAAAGAGACTTTAAAAGAGATAACAAGAATGTTGCGGCGAGAGATTGAAGGTAACATGAAAAGTTCAGCGTTAATTATTGATATAAATTTCAGGATCCATTCCCCTAACGGGAAGCGAGGGTAAGCGAAGCTTGGCGTGTGCGTCCCTGACGAGCTACCTTTCTTTCTTTCTTTCTTTCTTTCTTTCTTTCTTTCTTTCTTTCTTTCGTTCTTTCTTTCTTTCTTTCTTTCTTTCTTTCTTTCTTTCTTTCTTTCTTTCTTTCTTTCTTTCTTTCTTTCTTTCTTTCTTTCTTTCTTTCTTTCTTTCTTTCTTTCTTTCTCATCGCGCAAATGAGGTCACATGAATAGCTTCTGAATATACGCAATTACTTTCCAACTGACCATCGGCATCCCGCGTCGTCGCCCAGCGCCGTTGGGCACGATCCACGGAAGGAAGGAAAGAAGAGGAGGGAAAGGAAAGGCAGGGATGTTAACCAGTCTAGTAGGACCGGTACGCTACCCTACACTGGGGAAAGGGGTGGGGGAGTTTGAAAGATGGAGAAAGAGAGAGAGGAGAGAGCACGCACACACAAAGTCACACTTCACAGTCATCACAGCCATAAGTCTATAATCGCCGGTGCAAAGAAACCATCTTCACCTGTTGACGTCACCTTATGACGTCATCATGGCGTCACATATCGCCAATCTTTGTGACGTCAGTAAGCCGTCATGATGATGTAACGTGACATAACGTAATGTGATGAAGTAATCACCTGACATCGTACCATGATCAATAGTGGGCAACGGAGGCTGTGCAACACCACGTTAGGTGCACAACGATTTGGCAGGGTGGCTGGCCAGGATGAATGCATCGACTAAGAATAAAAAGAAGCTGACTTTCGCCTTCGAGTCGTCTCGGGTGAAAGCACACGGGACCCCGTGGGTTTCGGAAAGGCGGCGTCCTATCCAGAATTTTCAGAGCTTGTAACGGGCTATAGTAAAACAGGTGCGTATACACATAATTGTACGCGTTGCGCGTTTCCTAGCGAGTGTGTCTCGTCACCTCCCTCGACCTTCGGGTCAGCAGTCGAACACCATAACCCCTATATCGCCCTGGCGAGTTATGTAAGGTTTGCGTGCGTTGAACGATACTTACAAATATTCATTTTTCCTGATGCCATGAGTCAATGGAAAGCATTACCGCAAAACATTGCTGACATTGCAAATGCTGATGTATTTATGAACGTGTGAGAGCGCGTTGATTGATTTGTTGTTTATATATGCTCGTTATGCTGATATATGTGTCTTTTTTTTGTCTCTTCTTCTTCGAGACCTCACAAGCGCACATATCAGCTGCGTTCTCACCCCTCCAGTGTCAGCTGTATATTCATAAATACATAGATTAAAAACTCAGAGGGTCTCTTATACATTCACCTAAGATGACTCGAAGGCGAAAGCCATCTTTTTTTCTTAGTCGAGGTATTGATCCTGCCCCACCACCCTCCGAAAACTTTCAACACCTAACGTGGTTTACCAAGCTACGATATCATGTGATGACATCATGATGACGTCGTATGGTGACGTCACTCCGTGATGATGATTTGTTGCATAACGCGTGTTGTACCCAACACCGCGGGACGCGGACGCCGACCGTCAACTTCTACGTTTATTGAGGCATATATGGAAATCATTCAATAAAAATATTATTTTTGCAGAAACTGCACACCTCTTTCAGCAGATGAAAAGTGAATAAAATCAAAGTTGCGTTCACAACAGGGAAAATCCAAGTTTACTGAATACTCGCGGAATATTCAGCACCACTAGCGCACGTTGCTAAATATTCAGCGAACCCTAAACGAAATATGCCAAAATCTCGCCAACCCTACCCCGTATCACTGACGACTTAGCCCTTTTAGGAAACATTACGAAGCCCAGGCCAACAGCCATCACTTGGTCAATACCAGCGACGTATCAATAATGTACCCTCCTTCATACAAAGTTAACTAGAACTTACCAACATTATAACCGATATTTTTGTTCATTTAGCATGCATTAACCATCGTTCAGTAACACTAGGGGCCCACAGAACGATAGCGGAGTTATTCTTCATCGTCCTGCGCTAGCCGGCAGTAGTCATCATTCAACCAATTCTAGCAAATTGTGATTGCTGAATAGTTGAGAGAGTATTTTAAAAACTCACAGGGTCCTTGGCGATTTTCAGTATGGCGACCACGCCTTTCTGGAAGTCTGAGGCCGTTTCGCCTGTCCGCGAACCCTACTGTTCTCGCTCCGTTGCGTCGCACATTTGCGATGCTTCGCAATCAGCGCGCTCCTACGTTCGTCCAAATTCACTGAGTTTCGGCCAAATGTGAGCAAGTTAACGAGAACCTGACGTCAATAAACCATGTATACGCTGGCTGAGACCAGACAGTGGTCCGAATTATCCGATTTTCCAAATTAACGAGAGCCGGACGAACGAGCTCTTAGAGTATAGAGAGGCTACTGCCACTATTCCAGTTCCTTCAATTCCTAGAATTACTGACGCGAAACGAAAGCTATTCACGCAACAGTGGCGAACGCAATCTCTTTGAGTAAACTGAAATTAGTGGCTGGCCAAGCGCACTTTCTTCGTGCATTGTCCGGCGGCTAATTAGCGAGCGCTGGTTTCGGCTTTCGGTTTAACGGTTTTCTAGAGTACACAAGGCAGTGTTTCAGTAATTCACAGTAAACGCACGTGTCGATACGAATGGCTGCAGATAGACGCGTGCCCCATGCTGCGACCCGAAATTGAATTCAAACAATCTGAACCGTGCAAAAAAAAAAAAAGAAAATCGAAATGCAACGTGTCATAGCTGTAGAGGCGACTGGGAAACTGGGAACAGAAGCGAGGCGAACTTGCACCGACGGGGTTCACACGTTTCGAAACGTGTTCGTTTGAGATGAAAGTGGACGTGACACCGACGTTCTACTGCGTGAACTGCTACGGTTCATTGCACTTTAATCAGTAAGTGTCACATGGGTTGCGCGGAGGCAAAGTGTGTAACAAATTTACACGCTGAATCTCTTCGGAAGTTATCCGAGTGTCGAGTTCTACTTGTAGTGGGGCGTAGTTTTAGGGCGTCATCGCCACGGTGTCTTTGACTTTTGTTTCCCCTATAGTCCTTCTTTATTTCAACTCTAGCAGATTCCCAAAATAAGAATAAAAAAAAACTCGCAGGGTCCCTAATCCACTAGTCTAAGAGGACCTGAAGACGAAAAGTCATGCTCTTTTCCTGCTCAGTCGATGTATTCCTCCTCCCCCCGCCCCCCCTCGTGTGGCTTTCTGGTTTTGCACTGCCACCGCGATCGGAGGCACTGCAAACTTTCTGCATCTGACCTGGTATTACGCTGCGTAAATGATCGGCCCATTTTCGACCAAGCGACGGTGTCATGTGATGACGTTGACGCTCCGTTGGATAACGTCATGATTACGTCACAATGACGTCACAAAATTTGCGATCTCTGACACCAACGGGATCACACGTGGTGGCGGATAACGGGATGACGACCTTTTTGCAACACTCGTGTTGACGCCGACGCCGCGGGACGCCGACGCCGACGGTCAATTTTCGCGTTTGTTGAGGCATTTAAGGCTTTCGTCTTAAGATTGTAAGTTCAACCAAACAACCAGGGTGCACCTGACCAAGACGAAATTGCTGGCCTAACCTTCATATCTCTAGGAGAAACGTATGAGCTGGTTTTTCTGCGAAGCTCACGTACTTTATCTCCGCTACTGTAAAATCTGGGCATTCTGGAAAATGAAAGCTTCTCTTTCGAGACCGAGTCACTACTTTCGGCTGAGCACTGATGACAGAATCTGTGAATGAATTTGTAGAGACGTTCAAGTTATGTCTCTAAAGTCAGCGACACAAGCATGTATCTCTGTTCAGAAATTCTACTATCTTGATCAGGCAGAGGTGCCCAAAGTTACGAAGTAATTCCGACAACCCACTCTGCCTTCATGCAGCTCTACTAAAGTAGAGCAGATTATACCAAATCTTTTACAATTTTTCTAAACGCATCCTTGGAGTAAGAGCCACATTGACGACACAAGAACAACGGCTTGTTTTCTCAGTACTAAGAAACAGAAGCTTCGGGGGCGGAGCCTGTGCACACGTACTCCAAGGCGAAGTAGTCCGGTTACACATACACACATGAACACGCGCACGCACATAAAGAAGTACATACACGTACGCCATCGCAGAAGCATATACACACGCACGCCGAATCATACATACACACGCCAGCTCAGAAGCATGCACACACACACGCACACAAACATGGGGCAATCAACGAGTGGATATTGTCGCCAAAGAGATTCTACCGACCCGCGTACACAGCAAACGGGTTTGAGCCTTTTTGGGAGTTTTGGGCCCGGCTCTTAACTTGCATCCTAATGGTACTACGCAAAACCCCCCTACCAAAGGAGGTTTTAGGGGGGCTACGCAGTGCAAGATGGCGGTGCCTGTTGAAGCGACAGCCGTCCACTTCGAATCTTTCTAGCCGTCGGCCTGCATTATTAAACTCATTCATTGCCAAATAATGCTGGTATTTGATTTAGATTTGAGTAATGAGGCTTCGCTAAGCGTATACTGCCGATAAAACAGCTCCGTTTTCGAGATACACAGTCGATTCGCGGTGCAGAAGGCTTAACAAGGTTTGTTTACAAAGTAAACGGAGTCAAAAGAGGGAATTTGCAGAGTCTTTAGGAGGTAACTTTGGTGTTTTTTTAACTCATTTCGGAGGCTTGAACGGAGATCATTGGAAGCTTTTCTGCTTCTTTAGAGAGCTTTTAAAACGCCCCTTTATACGCGGCCCGAGAGAGGGCGAGAAAAAAAAAGGTATTTCAGGCACTATACTAGCGTTTCAGAGACATTACTTGCAACTATTCATCGCTAGGACATATTAGAAAATGGACATTGATGTATTCATGCACAAACATGACATATGGATACAAGCACGCGCGACACAGGAAATCGAACTCGCGACCACACGCACTGAAAGCAAACATCATATCCATTACACCACAGCGCCACCACTAGCTTGCGTAGTTCTTCACGGGGGTATATATCTACAAAGCGGCTACTAACCCGTCGGCGACACCTCAAATTTTTGTTCTCGTAGCATCGGCATGTGTTCGCGCTTTCGCAAGGACCAGTACATAAACTCAGGGGCGTCACGAAGGCCAATGTAAACACCTTCAGCTTCGAACTATTCGGTTCATCGTGTAGTGCCGCTAGAAAAATTGTAAACGTGTGCCCTTTTGAGTACTTCGACACTGTTTCACTCGCCCGAAATTCGTGGATACCAGCGTAACAAAAGGTATCCTCAGATGGCCGAATATATGTGCATTCCATGGGCGTATGATGTGGAGCTATTTTCGTTTCTGCCGCGAGCTGCACGCGTCCCATGACAGCGGCGTGTTCTGAGCTGTACGAGACCGCCTGTGTTTCCATTGATGGGGTCTGTGCCTTCCGCCGCATGGAAGCCCTCAGAGACGAGGACGAGACACTGAGCAACACATCTTTATCATTTCAAAACTCTGCCGCGACTGACTGTCAGCGGCCCCTAAGCGCGAGCCGCGAGCGTGCCTGTGTCCATCGATCTCGTCATCCACCGGCGCGCTCACCGCTACGACTCCCATAGCATATAATAGTCACGCAGATGCCCACAAGCGTGCGCAGGGTGCCTCTTCAGGTGGAAGGGGGGGAGGGGACGAAGGCTCGTCGCTGCGCCCACCCTCCCTATTAAGTCAATGCACGGGGCAGACTCCCCCCCCTCTCCTCGTGTGCACGCCTATGCAGATGACCGAGTTACAAGGACATTGTAACGCGCCTACACTAAGTGCATTTATTGCGCGCGTACTATCGCGAGCCAACCCTTACGGAAATGCCATATGTGGCACCTATAAAAATTATATGTGGCCATACATGGGTATATATGTCAGTGTATATGGCTACCGTTTACCATATATGGCTGTAAATAGGGCCATATATGGCGCGATTGGTACATATATGGGGTCAAATACAGCCATATATGGAGCGGCTGGTCCATATAAGGGGTCAAATCCAGCCATATATGGCGCGGCCACACCATATATAACACTAAGTAGACCCTTATATGGGGAAGTGCTCCCATAAATGGGATGAACAACGTATATATAGCACCAGTCACTGACTTTTATGCGGAATTTCATACGTGGCAATCCGTACAGAAAAGTGGCCTATTATCTACATCAACAATAGTATGAAGCACAGATATTGTTTGTTGCAACGCAATCCCAAAAGATCAAATATTAAGGTTCATACACGTGACAGTGCAAGGTGTGCGAACTGGTGTAAAACTTTAGTACAAGTTTTTCATGTACTTTAGGTTTTCAACAATAAGCTGCAATTATTACGACGTCGTTAGTGTGTAATTGTATAGACGAGAGCAGAGATGTTTTACAAGGGCGCAATCCTGTCGGCACACATAACACATGCAAGCTCCCAAACCTGGCTATTATGATTAACCAATGCGATATTTATAGTCGTGGTATATAAAAAAAGCCGCCATGCATGCAACTTCTATTGTCCGCAGTAATGCTGGGTTAAATAAATAGTAGTTTAAATGCAGTTTTTTTGCTGGCACATCAGTGCACAAAATTGCGGATAATACGAGGGTCGTGACGGCTATATGCTACACACTTAATTTAACGAATTTCTGTGAATGTCGTTTACTCACATCTGCGATTACTTTCGGCTGTCATTTACCATAATAGTATGCGCATTGCAATGCTTGAGGGAGTATTTTCAAAGGCAAAATTATGTCACTACAACTTACACGCTTTTTGCTGGCATTCAAAATTGAAGTTGGGCTGATCTCTTGCAAAAATGCATATTGCATTTCATTTGGCGGCGTATAAAGTTCTTGACTGTGCTCATTGTCAAGTTAACGTGAATTTGATGAGTACACTCATAAAGAATTTATTTGACGTGGGGTTTGAAAGCGTCCATTGAATCTCATTTGATACACACTTGATGGGCATACGTTAAGAAAGGTGCAATTGACTCACACAAGAGACACATTTAATTGACTTAGTATTGAACACTCAAAATGCTGAATATTTATAATACCACCCTTTAACGTAAGCTCCCGAATTCATAAAACTTCTCTCTTGTGTAGGTGCGTCATTTCTTGGTCGGGATCGCTAATACGCGCCCCATCAGGTTTGGCTTAAATGTTACCTTGCGAATGCAATTATCATGACACGTGTTTGTGAATCAGGACCTTAGTTTACAGCTCTCCGTGAAGCAGCCAGGCATTAAATAAACCTACACGGAGTCACATCCTTTCAACACTAATAGTGTGGCGCATATGCTTGTGTATTATGGATACTTGTACATATTTACATACATGCACAATTACACACTCGCGTGCAGCGGTTCATACGTACCCGGACATTCGCATTCGATTCAATGGGGCCAAAGAATTTTGCCATGTGAGATTATTATCGTTGATTAAATGTTCATTTCATGCTTGTAGTACCCCTGCATTATTATTGTTATTATTATAATTATTATTATTATTATTATTATTATTATTATTATTATTATTATTATTATTATAAATGCATGAGAAGTAAGATAAGAATGCTGCTCGACCAAGTCGCGGTAGCCAGCGTACACGAAGCAGCGACTGCAGATTCGATGGATGGTGGTGGTTGTAGAAGGAAGAGGAAAAAGGCACCTAATTTCTGCAGCCCTTTCGGGAGCACGGCGCAGTTCCTGACGGATGCCTCTCTCAAAGCTCATGCACCTGCAGCTCTCCGCGGCAAAAGGGCCGCTCGTCAACGTATACGGATAACTCAATAATTAATTTGTACGAAAACAACTTTAAAATATTAAGGCAAAACAGCAACACATCATAGCAAAGTTCACTACGGATTCCGCGCTCCACTTCCGTGCCTCTGCCGCTACCCCTGGCCCCGGTGGACAGCACGCCACGCACACGCGCACAACTCACGGCAGTTCACCGGCAACTCCCCCCCGGGCACTTCTCTGTGCTGGCTTATGAAGCATGCTAGCGTGACGGCACATGCGCAGTGGTGCCCATAGCTCCTTATCACCACCGCTGCGGGTGAGGGCGAGGGTTGGTATCGGAGATCCCCACACCATATATAGATGATTGCCATATGTGGCTATATATAGGCATCATCCATATATGGGTATATCAGGAATTGGGCATATCAGGCCATATATGGGTATATCAGGAATTGGGCATATCAGGCCATATATGGCACATATATGGCGAGCATTCATATATGGCCTGATATGGCCAATTCCTGATGTAGCCATATATGGGATTTTCGTAAGGGTTAAACGAAGGTGCAGCAGCGCCTTCAGAGTAGCTGAACGGTAATCTACATTCACAATGAGCACTTATTCGCAACTCGCACTTTCGCGGGGCACACAGTGATTCTCTAACTGAAATTCAGTATTTAGTCGCTTTCACACTCGGAGACTGCCTACAATCTTACTAATTAACCTTCATGGTTAAACATCACACATGCATTAAAGCGAATGCGTAAGCATGCCCCAATGTTAAGTACAACCACCACAAATTAGCGGTGACAGGTCTCCCGTTAAATAAAAAAAAATGCCCCCCACCTCCCCGAAGGGAATCGTGAGGAAATGCGAATGCATTTCGCCCGCGCTTCACTCCATTTATATATGGTGGTTGTGGTTCGAAGAAGGAAAAAGCGCCAAATTTCTGCAGCCTGGTCGGGAGCACGGCGCAGCGCCTGTTTCTTTTTCTGATTTTTTTTCTGTCTTTTTTTCTTTTTTTATTTTTTTAAAAACTTTTTTCTTAATTTTCTTTTTGCTCTTTTTCTTCTTCTTTCTTTTTTTTTATTTAAAAATTTTTTTTTTCACATATAGCTCCGCCGAGCTCCCGCGATGCGAGCGCCCTCACGCGCCAGAGCGCGCTCCTCCTATCCACTCACTATAACACCTGCCGAGGCCACCTGGGGATGCGTAAAACTGGGGATGCGTAAAGCAAGCAGCGATGGAGCGGTGTTTCCTACTGGAACATACCAATCGCTGCTAATGTGCAATGAGAGACAGAAGACTCCGACTGGACACAGAGACTAGCAGTCCGCTTTTAGTTGAGGCGCACGCTGCGAATTTTTATTGTTCAACAACGCACAGGAGAAATCTCCCACCGGCACCACCTTGGAGGTCAAGATCCATTGCCATATATACGGGGTGGCCAGTGAACGGTTGTGCAGCGCGAGCAGTCGGTTAGCAGACGTTGCTCGATAGCAGACGCTAGTCTGCTAGCGAGCAGCAGACGCTAGCAGTCACAGGCAGCGTCTGCTAGCAAACTCGCTAGCAGACGCTGCCTGTGTCGGCGTCGCGAGTCGAGAGAGGGAGGGAGCGTAGGAGAGGAGAGAGAGAGGGGGCGCCGCATGCGCAGTGGGAGTGTGGACGCTGCGGGCAGAGATGCCTAGAGAAGAGAGGGGGGAGCGTAGGAGAGAGAGGTGGGACGCGCATGCGCAGTGGGAGTGTGGACGGCGCGGGCAGGGATGCCTAGAGGAGAGAGGGGGGGGAGCGTAGCAGGGGAGAGAGGAGGGGAGGCGCATGCGCAGTGAGGGTGTGGTTGCCGCGGGGAGGGATGCCTGGAGGAGAGAGAGGGAGAGAGGAGGTTTTTATTTTTTTTGAAAGGGTTTGCGCATGCGCAGTAAGGGTGGTCACGCCGCACACCACCACCACCGGATTAAGCTTCGCCATAAGATGCTTCACATCTAACACCTGCCGGCGCGCACACCTCCTCAACCTATCCTCCTCCTCCTCCTCCGCGGACAACGCCGCACAACGCCAACGCCGCACAACGCCAACGCCGGATGCCTGACATAGCCCGACTATGAAATGCATTCGCATTTAAAAGTTAATGCACATGCACTTCGCCCTTGTGAAAGTCCATGTGTATGCGGCACTCCTCTTGCACAGATGATGTAGCAAGAATAAAAAAATGTAGTATTGCCGTCTTCTTCAACGAAACAGCTGTGATAAGAATGATAAGAAAAACAGTGTTCGCAATATTTCATTGGAATCAAAACAGTAGCAGTTCTCATGTCAGTGTAAGCATATGTATATTTCCATCTTCTTGCACAGAACCTGCACCCAATACAAAACACTAAGAACGTATACAGTACAGCCCAAGCACGATATATAATACACAACTGTAAAGCAACATGAAAGTAGTGTGGCAAATCTCATCATAATGCACACTGACATGTGCACTTCACAGTGCTAGTATGTAAACACAATCCAGAGAAATGTGATCTACAAGGAACTTGGTGTCGGCCTGCACATGAAGGCAACTAAGCTAGTACATTAAGGCTAGCTTTACTTTTAAGAAATATGTAACCATGCAGGGAGGCATGTTGTAGATTTTAATTGAATTAGTTTGCCCTATGGCATCAAAACATGTGACACATCATCATACAGTTCTGGTTTCTGTAGAAAAGTCCAAAATAGACCTGTGGTGTTGATTGTAGATCCACTTACCACAATTTGTAAAGGCGTTCAGCTATGCCAGTAAAATGACAACATTGCTTTCATATATGGCTGCACATACTTACTCACAAATATCTGAAAATGAACGCAGTTTTCTAGAAATATACTTGGGAATTTGTCGCCATTATCACACAACTGCAATATACCAATACTTCTATTATACATAATTACTACAGCTATGTTTACAATATTCCCATGCCAGCCACTGCCATCTGCAACCTAAAAAGTTCTTCATCTTTAATTCCTCACTTTATGGCTTGCGCATAATTACCACATTGAAAGTTAATACCACTACCATGGCTGCAAAGTCAACTTGAAATTAGGCAATCACATGCCTAAAATTAAAAATTTCCTACAAGTAGTGGCTGGTGGCTTGGCATATTGGATCCTAGGGCTTGCTATGCCATGTGGTTGTATAGAATTTAACCACGAATCTATAGAGCCTGTAAAGCAGTCAGGAATTGACTTCATAGTTAAAGAGCGAAAACAAAACAGCAACACACATAGAAATAGAAATGAAGGGAACAGGGCAACGCAGTACTAGCAACTGAAATTTAACACGTGCATGGCGTTTTTAGTCACGTTCATACTCATTCTGTGAGTGCATGGTTCTTTATTTTTGTAATTTTTTCGCACTAAGTGTGTATATCTTTCTGTGGTTTGCATTACACTTCAGGTCCTCGTTAGTGTAGAGTGAGGCACAGGGGAGTGTTCCCACAATACAGTGTCTTGCACACAAACAAGTGGGTGAGCAACTTTTGCAGCTTTGCCAGAAATGTTTTCCTAAAAATAATAGAAAAGAAGTCCATTAAGCCTTTCATATCCAGAAATATGAATGTCTTGGCAAAGACTCACACTTGACTATACTATTGCAGACCTTTAAACAGAACACGAAACAAATGCAATAGTGAGATGCTGCTAAGTAGTTTATTGTGAACTTTTTACTTAAAGTACAGAAGGCAAAAAGTACACAACTGTAATGAAATGCGAAACAGCACCAGAAGTGTACTTTTGTCCTGTGTACCATCATTCGAGTAATTTTAGCTGTCAGTGAAGTTCGCATTGTAGTGTAAAGGGGTGCAAATTTTAGTATGATTAACCTTGGAGTTAAACGCATTTCAATGGAGGCGTAACTGCTTGAGGCCCACGTACTTAGCTTTAGGTGCGTGTTAAAGAGCCCCAGGCGGTCTATCCTTCCGAAGCCCTCCACTACGGCGCCCCTCATAATCGTGTGGTGGCTTTGGGATGTTACGCCCCAACAGTTATTATAACTTACAACACATGGAACACTAGCTTCTTCATCAACCATAGCTGTTCTGTTGTTCTGTTTAGGACTAAAGATTGGGCGACTTGGTATTGATTCATGGCAAAATTAAACAGTGCACTTGTAATGACAATAGAAGACGTGGACAAAGTACCAGCCCGTTTACCTTGTCAGAAATTGTGTCAACAGTCAGAATACTGTGTGCTGATCATAAACACTATGGCAACCAAAAGTAAAACAAAATAACCAGAGGGAAGGAACAAGGTGATTCAACAACGAGGTTCAACAGATTCAACTGACTGATATCAATGTGATTAAATTAGCCTTGCACAAGTGACACATCTCCTAAATTCCATAAATATGCACATGTAACCTTGGCAAGCTCTAGTGCTGATATGTGAGTAATGAAGTGACCATACCATAAAATGCATGTGCTTCAGCAAACACACTGTAACTAAGCACATGTCTTACACATCATATGGCCATCATAATGTGTCATTAACATGACTTATTCTTTCTAGCTAAATGTATACAAGCTCATGATGTCAATGCGCCTTGATATGCAATTTAACTTTTTGTGTAGGAGACGGACAAAGTGCACAGTGCAAAATTGACGTCAAAAAGTATTCTTACTTGCTCATAATCTGCGCATGAGAACAGAATAAATAGAAAACAAATCTGGCCTTAATGCATGTGTTACCACATGACAGCGTGATAACAGCTCAAAACGGGGCATAGCGCTAACACACACGGACGAGCAAGAGACAACAGGACAAGCGCTAACTTTCGCATGTGGCACTGTCGTCAAACCACACATTTCACGTCCCGCGACGAGAACACAGTAAGGCTGCCGGCATTAAATGTGTACACATTATCGACACATAGCAGGGTAGTTGAAAGGCGTCCTTCACAAAACCGACGTTATCCCATGACGGCTACGCTTCGCTATCACTCACGTACACCGCTGGGGCCAGCCTGCGGTAGCATCCGCTGTCATTTCGGAACTTCTCGCGTTTCTTTCTTTTAGGGGCGAAGCTCCTTATGCCGTGGGTCGTGCGTCCCTTGTAGTTTGTAGTACGTAGTAGCCACCTGCGTAACGATGACGCTGATGACGATGACGATCGCGATGCCATACAACACATGGCATCGCGATATGGTCTCACATGCATATCGTTTGACCACATGCAACCAACCACCATCACGTCTTTGATCATGTACCTCCGGAGCTTCGCCCACTCATCATCATTCACTCCGCGGATATGCTGTGATTTTTTTTTGCTTTCTTTTTTCCCCTCCGCACGCGCATGCGTGCGATGGTTGTTCCGCTCTTATCGCCGCCGTTCGAAGGTCGAAAGCGCTTCGTCCCTTTGAGAGCAGCCGCTTGAGGAGAGTCGCGTTTTTTCTTTCGTTTCTCTTTTTTCTTTTTATTGCCGGGTTCTTTCAATACCGGATCTCATTCCGTGCGTTGAGGCACACCGCCTGTGCCCAATTCGTCATCCAAAAGGGTATACTGACTATGCATGCGGTGCTGATAGGCCACATCGAGGGTGTACACGCTCCTACTTTTAGTTTAACTTCGATTTGATGGTAAAACAACATAAGCGAAGTCATTCTGTGGTCGAAATGCATCGTGAACCCGAGCCCAGCGGTAGTGCGCATTCCGTACAACAATGTGCATCAGTCGACGAGATGAAGAAATCGTTGATTAGCTCGTTCATGAATTTATTAAGCACTTTGAGAAACACTTTTTTTCGCCCACGCAGTTGCTACATGCACGCCAGCACTGAAGGCACTATAGCTTCGGATAAAATAAAGGGAAGATATGCCCGAGAAAGTGAAATAGGAGTTTTCTGTCCTTGAACTCCAATTGACAAAATAGAGTCAGATCATGAATTTACCTCTTTTCTTCCACCTTTTATCCCCATAATTTCTCAAGGAAGTAAAACTGAGGACGCAGAACTTTATTACACCAATCTTAATACTCCCTAAGGGAGTACGGTCCCAAATGAAGGCAGTATTAAGCCCTTGAAACCCCAATTCGGCTAGTTTGCGTTTACAGTGCGTAGGCACTCGCTC